>LUCH01005005.1:6263-44224 GCA_013368495.1 Paragonimus heterotremus
AAATATGAGGTCCGTGAGATGCGCACAGTAATAACTGCCAACCGTCATTTCCAGTGTCGCTCTTGGACACCAAAAACACCACCTGACAGCATCTTCTCTAGAGTGAAGCAACCAAGTTATGTTCTCAGCACTGCCAGGAATAGAACTCCGGCCACGCTGTTCATGAGGCAACCGTGTTTACCACTGCGTCATTGACCTCACATTAGCCACGACCGAATTATCACGTTCATCCGAGCAAAACTCGAGTCTAGTGCTTCTTTTCGAAAAGGGCCGACTGGAAAAGTCTATGGGAATGCGACAGCTGCGATCAGTTGTGGGTGATGCTCAATTTGGAATTAACCAAAGTGATACGTTCATCTTACTAGCAGACACAATGATTTCCAAATGGTTACTTCATCTCAAAAATTCAAGCAGTCTTCCAGAGAGCGTTTTTGACACTATCTGAACTACCGGTTGTTATCGCATTTTCAGGTATGACAAATACACAGTCATTATGATCTGTTTTGGTCAACTTCGATCAAAAATATCGAGTAACAGCAGACATAAGACCATTTATTTGGACCCAGTCCAGCTGGATATGCTGCGCCTTAGAGATAAGTATAATCCCCAACCTAGCTTCAACGTGGGATTCAGCTTCATAATTACCAATGGTTCTTAGAAAAACCCTGATCCATATCACTTATTCTAAGGTGAATTCATGTGATTAACAACGTTGAGATCGTAATGACTGTTTCTTCAGCCATACACAAAATGTGTCTACGATGCTGATCCAGATCGAGGGACGTGGATATGCAGCTGGCAATCAGATACGAAGTAGCATTGCCCGGTCAGGAAAGTTTCTATATAGCTCGAATGACTTCACTCGAAAAAGTAGGTTACTATGTAAGAGGCATCCGAAACTAAGTCACATGATCTGTGATAGTATAGCCTTTAATAATGAAGACGGTAACTAGTACCCGGTAGGATAAGGCTTCTATTTAGTACAAACTTTTGGATTATTATGGTGGACAAGCCTGACCACCAGATCAAGGCAACAGAACAAATCAGAAATAGGGACCGTTAGCAATCAGAATGTTCTGACCATAAAAGGGTTAACCGAAATCCACGTGTACTTCGGACCATGAGGCTGTTGGAATTGGCAGTGAGCAGGGATTTAGGACACAGTACATATCAAGAGAAAACGTGCTATGATGGCGAACAAAGTCCAAGGCTGAACGTGAAGTGGTGGTTTGTTGGAAACATCCTGAATGCTGTGGGGACCTGGATGGCGACTAACATGAAGACATCGGTCTTCAAGGTAGATAAATGTACTTGAAGCATCGGTCAGCATAAATCCATGATCTACAGGAATACTTCGCCGACAATCTTCATGATAAGTCGAAGATGCTAGACCTTGGGCTGAACGCCAAGGCTGTTGACGATCAGCACCTTACTAGAAAATTCTAGCCTCTCTTCCAGCAAATATATGTACTTGGGGTCTGGCATTGTAAATACCTTGTGGCCTACACAAATTCGTCACATATTACCGCCGTTTGTGTTTTATGTTAGTGATCCTGATTAGTCATGGGAAGCACTTTTGGTATTGCAAACCGGAAGCCAGTGGCGTGTGTCAAAGTCCCACAACTTGTCACCTTCCTACTGGCACACGTATCGTCGGACAGAAGAAATGGAGTCTGGTACCTATCTATGGCCCCGCTGGGGTCCCTCGAAAAGTTTGCATAAATTCTCACTGATTGATTCAACTTCTTCTAAACGATAATTCGTGTGACTTCATTGGAAAGGTTGACCGATTTCAGAGCACCATATTTCTGTAAACGACCAAGCTCCTTGTGAATAATCGGGAATTTGGTTAATTTCAACTTGAAGGTCACTCATTATTGATCGCAGCTGTCATATTCCCATAAACTTTCCAGTCGGCCTCTTTCGAACAGCAGAAGCACTAGACTCGAGTTTCGTTCTCATTAGAGCTCGTCAGTAGTGCACATCCTCGCCACTGCCGGGACTTGAACCACGGACATTCTGTTCATGAGGCAACCGTGTTTACCACTACGCCATTGACCTCACATTAGGCACGACCGAATTATCATATGTGAACACTCAACCACTTTCGCTTGTGAGTAATGATTAGGTTGCCCGATCGCCTCGAGAGGAGACACAGTTGCTGTCTGTTAACTTCAATCGATGACCCCTCGACTAAGACTTCTCTCCAAGTTGAAATCACAGAAATCATTGACTTGTTGAGCAGTATTAAATTACTGATGAGTAGTAGGGGATTTTTGGATCTTCAAATGGACTGAACATCATCCACAATTAATCGCAGCTGTCGCACACCCATAGACTTTCCGGTCGGCCCCTTTCAAAAAGAAGCACTAGACTCGAGTTTCGTTCTCATTAGAGCTCGTTAGTAATGCTTATTCTTGCCACGGTTGTGGTTAAAACTCTGGCCACGCTTTCATGAGGCAACCGAGTTGACCACTACGCCTTTGACCGCACATTAGGCGCGACTAAATTATCATACCTGACCGATCTAGTTCATTGTCTCCAAGATGCGGGGAAGATCGTGACGTTAGAAGTTTCAGTCAGGGGACTGGATTTATCTTTGGAAGGTGGTGTACGACTAGAGTAGTTCTTGGGAAACGCTCTTAGCATTCCTGGAAAACTACAAAGTTTTCCCGATCGACCTAGCTGGAAGAATTGACCGTGTGATGGGATACCTTTGCACCGTTATCAGCTGGTCCACTTTTGTTTCACTGACCTATGGATGGCTTTAAAGGGTTTATTCCGTCAACCTAGTCCAACCCCATCAAATGTGCCGTGAATGGTAAGTGAGACAGCTCCTACTTATGAGGTGGATGTCTCCGAATGTAACCTCGCAAGACAGTTCTTCAGTTTGCTTCAGATTGCTCGTTCAAATGTTGTGAGTAGTTGGCGTCACGGTAAGTCAACCACACCCTCCCACTTCCACCTTGATATGAGTGATTTTCAGCTTCGGTTGAACTTCAATATCATTGGCAGCCAGCGTAATATAATTCCACAAGTATACATACTCTGCCGGCATGTCTTCGTACAGTAACTGACAGAAAGCTTGCCACATAATGACATGCTGTTCTTGTCAGTGGTTCAGATCCAACGTTTAATGCCGACGTGTAATACTTTTGAATAAATGAATCTGTTACATGCATGTTTGATTAGACCCAGATCTCTGAGTACATCAGGGTATGACCGACGTTCATCGTCTGACGACGAAAGACTGAGTTAATTAGGGTGGACTGATCTTGTGCTCTGATGAGATTAACTTACGATCAACTAGTGTCAACACAACTCGGTACCACCAGTCAACGCTCGAAAAAGTTCAGCATTCAATTTATGTTAATTGCTTTATCGCATGAACTCGGTTATTCCACCCAGTGACGATATCTGATGATGGAACAGTGTAATTTGACATTGTTATTTTTGCATCAGAGGCGTCTGTTTACGTGGCCATTTGACTGAGCTGTTCGTCCAATCTACGTCTGTACGTGCAGATCGGGTGCTCAAGGTTTTCTCGCTACTCCCTTACCATACATGATGCAATGGCTTGGTGTAGCGGACTCATCCACTGAGTGTTATAAACAAAGTAACTCATTTGCCATTCGTCTGCGTTCACTTTCGTCAACCTGGTTCATTCGTCTACTACACTGAAAGACGACCTCAAATGGCGTTGCCACTGTGATGAGAACGAGCGATCACATTATACTACTTACACTGCTACTATTCGGTAGTGGGGCAGCAACGTGTATTTGGGCATTGAAGTAACCGGGGAGAGGATACAATAAGAAATATTGTAGTGTAGTTTGGCATGAAAGGGTCCTCTATATACACAGGAACTGGACACTGGCAGCCGTTGCAACCGTGGCGCCTGTGGTCAATGTTATATACAAATGAGTGTGTTTGTTTGTTGTCGTTTCGAAGCACGCAACACATAAGTTGGTTTCCAAGATAAACAAACCGTACGTCATCTGCGTTGTTGGCTCATAACAGTAGTAAATTTAATCCGCCCTGTTGAAATCTAAATACCAGGTGACATTGTCTCAAATCCCTACAATGCAATTGTAGTGGTCAAGACGATTTACTAAATAGCCTAAACAAGTGCAAGTGTACCTCACTAGGCCACTGGTGACAACAAAATGAACGAATGAAATAGAATAGTTACAAGATTCCACCAAGTCACAGTAATCGAAGGATTTGACTCACAGAAGATGTTCACAGGTGTTCAAGATGGTAACCACAAAGTGGAGGCAGTACAGAGTTACCGTGGACTGCTAAAGTACGATCAGAGCTGCGACGATGTTCGAATTACGACGGAGCTAAAAAACTAGTTGAAAGATCCGTGTAGTATCGTGAAGCGACTGCACAACGGAGAGGAAAGCAGACCGGTGTGCCCAAATTTCATGTTTATATTGCAAGGTCATTCTTATCAATTTGAACAACATGCGAAGGTGATGCAAGAAGTTGTCAGTAGTGAAGCATGGTTTGTGAACAAAAATATGAAAACGCTGTAGGCGGTTATCATTTAACTGTTAGCTCCCGCAACCACTCTGTTCATGTTAAACATTTAGATTAAATGAGGTCCGATGTCGATGACTGACCGCGCACAGAATACATGTGCCCACACTTAGCGATTCCAATTTTATTGTTGCTCACGTTAAGTCAACAACCGTATCATGAGTACGGCTTTCTGGTTCATGTTTATCGTTTTGAGTTTTCATAACCCGCTACACTGGATAGGCTACAAGACAATAAGTCTTCCTTGACTTGATCAGAGAAGTGAGAAGAAACCGAATAACACTCACTGGAACATGACGGATCAAAACAGAATTACTTCTCCAGAAGGCACGGTATAGTACTTTTCGAGCAAGAGGTGTTGTTAAGACTAGAAGCCACAGTGCTCACTCAAACTAACGAATAAGGCGTTAGCAAGGGAAGTATAAACAACCGCAGTGTGCAATGCACTGCCCATCTGGATGGAATGATGCTCAATGTGCACCGAAGACCCCCGTAAGGAACCGATTAGAGTAGATAGACCCCAAACATTCGTGCCCAAAAGTGCTAGTTGTCAGTGAGACGTTTTAAGCACATTTCGACTGATTATCTTATCAGCATGATGACGAAAGGGTCGGAAGCTAACCACTCGTCTGATATGACTATGTCGGGTATTAGTTCATCATGAGATTGAGGGAGATGAAAATTGCAGGAAGGTACGATGGGGGAAACCAACATCAGTCTGTGTAGTTTGCTAGTCTTGCTGATAAATAAAAATCAAACAGCAAATACTACCACTGCGTGTGCATTCTCGAAAATGAGACTAGGTGACACAAATCACGGAATATCTGAAAAAATTGAGACAATCGAAGTTGATGTTGAGGTGAATTGGATGGTATATGTTTGCAACAACAAACTCCAATGCGTAAGCGCCTGTTTCCGTTGTATCAGTGGGTACGCATACAGATGAACCAGCTGAAGAGGCGCACTTTGAAGTATGTTTTGTGTAGTATGGTCACAAGAAGTTTGTATTGTTACATTGGTTGACTCCTGGTTGGACGTCGGACGTGCCGTGATAGCTCAGCAGGGAGAGCGTTAGACTGAAGATCTAAATGTCCCCGGTTCGATCCCGGGTCGCGGCATTCCTTTTCGCGCCGTAAGTACTCAAAATTGTAGTAATCAGTTCGGCTGCATCCACATCAGTCAAATTTCGTTCCATTGTCGCCGTCGGTGAGTGTCGACGTTAAAACTCGCCTATGGTTTATTTCATTACAGTGGCGTAGGTTGCACTTTACAAAGTGGACGCTGTTGTCTTCATATTCGGGTGTTATCAACAGTAGTCCTTACTGACTATAACAGCGGTATAGAAGACAAATGACTCAGTAGAAGTACAAACTAAACCGTCATATTTACAAGCGGTAGTCTCATTCTTAAGTGTGTGGACGAATGAGTCGTTGGTCACTGAAGGCGCGACCAATCAGAACACAGCTTGAGTCTCAGTATGAATGTGTAAAATACAACCAGGAGAGCAGACAGAGATTGGATCCGCGCAGCGGTACTAGAATAACCAAAAGAAAGGATAAGGGTACAAAGGTATGGTAGAGAGTTACATTTAAATGCAACTGTCCTCTTTGCTTGTCTGACTGTCCGTTGACTCAGGGTCCTCGTGCACGACTTTGACGTAGCGGTTTGAAAGGTGAACAAAGCAGCCATGTAATAACTACCACTTCAAATTCAATCTGTGCGCGTTAACTAGTTTCGATGGCTCGTTACAAGTTTGGGACGCACAGGCGGCCTTGACGCGTATATAACAGAAGCGTTTTATCACAGTACAAAAACTCGTGACCTTGACGGCGCGCGATTAGGATTTCACGGTTGTAACAGCATGCAGTGTGCCGCCATCTTGTTCTACCAGATACACTTCCTTCCGCTCCATTTCAGGTCCTCGAACAGGCGGGCTGGCCGCGTCTATGCACGGGGCTGAGGAAGATGGCCAACCAGAGCCCGAAGTCAACGGTCAGTGAGCATAGGGCGACTCCTGATTGGTGGGTTGTTTCCGGACCGTGAGGTCCCCTATATATATGGACAAGGACACGGTGTGAACTGAATCTCCTTCGGTATCTGTGCCGTGTTAATACGCGTTTCTCGTTGCCTTGTGACTTTTCTCTTTTTGTGTGAGGTAGACCCTATTGTGCTTCGATTACGAACGTTGAACATTGTGTGTTTTGTCGCTCATGACTGACTCGTTGGAATATTACACCGTGGTTTGGTTTCTTCTAAATTTCGAGTTTGGGGAGCTAAATGAACATTTACTCTCCCATCAAATCTGGTAATTTCTGTGTTCGATCAACTGGTGGCATCCCCCCCGCGCCGCTTGTCGCTGTGAAGGAGCCTTCACCATGCATGAAGTGTGGAAGGAGCATCGGAAAATGAACTCAGGTTTTACAATGCGACATTTGCGACGAATGGTTGCATAGTACCTGCGCTTTATTCACCGCTGAGCTATACAATTGCCTCAAGAGTAGTCGTTTGGACCGTCTAAAATTTTGTAGTCTAAATTGTTGCCCCGTAGATGTCAGAGTGAGTCCTCCTTAACGGCCACTATCCGAGGTTGAGCCGAATGTTACACGTGCTTCGCCGGATCAAGAACTATGTAACCCACCTGCAGAGGTGATCGTGGAACTGACGCTGTATGCGGGTGCTCCAGTCCTTTATAAACCAACATTCGCTGATGTGGTTGAAAAAAGCCAGGAGGACGTGGTTACGAGAATCCAGAAAGATGAAGCTGTGAGGCTGCCGGAGCATTCGGCGGTGAGATCCTTGAAGGACCCAGCTGCACTGAGTGAGAAGAAAATCGGTATTCGACCCCAGCAGAAGAATAAACCGAGGATGACCACATCCGCCATCAGACCCGAAGTTGCAGAGGTTAACTATGTCCCAAGTGGTCATACAGACTTCGCAGCCACTCGGAAGGAGGGAGCTTGACCAAGATCTAGGTAGGTACGCCCACCACGCGATCAGTGTGTGATAGTGTTTAATCTTCCTGAGGCTGCCAATCAAACGTATTAGTCATGGCTAGATCACGGCATTCCTGCTTCTCGTGATTTGCTAATTAAGATGTTCGAAACTGAAGTGGAAGATTTAACTGCGAAAATAACAGCACGTGCAGCATTTCGCCTTGGCCTGAAGGCGAATGTTATTATCATGTCACGGAGACCACCCAAATTTGTTCTGGGAAGCTCACATGCTCTTGCAGCAGTCGTCGAAGTCGCACTTTGTGGACATGCGCATAGTGAGAGACCTGACCCCAGAGGATCGTGAACGCCTGAAGGCTGCCATAAAGGAACTGCATGATGGAAGAGATAAAAAGGAGTCTGACCTGCTCATTCAGAATTTTCAGATCAAGCAGTGGAGGCCTCAAGTCCGATGAAAACCCCTTGCGTTCTCTTGGGCAAGGAGGTACGGCAAAGTTTCTGGCAACACTTCCCGTCACTGTCCCTCCCAGAGACAGAGGCAAGTTTAGAACGGACGAGAATGGTATACTCAAACGTTCGGTGCCTCCTAAACAAGCTAGACGAGGTAGAAAAAGGGGTTGGAAGTGATAACCCGGCAGTCATGGTCCTTGCTGAGACGTGGTTGTCAGAGAAAGTGATGAACTCTGTAGTCTCCCTCCTCGGATATACACTGTTTTGCTTGGACTGCTCCAGTGTTAGTGGTCGGCAAGCGGGAGGAGTGATTCTTCTTATTCGTGATAACATTCACCCTACTGTCTTACTAGACAGAGCCGACGATGACGGTAATCATGAGAGACTGTGTTGCAAGGTAGAGTTAACACCGAACGGCTCTACCGTGCTCGGTGTTTTATATCGCTTTCTTGGATCGTATTCATCTCAACTGTGAGATGATCTAAAGATTTTTGAAGCAACTAACCAGTGCTTGAGATTGGGAGACTTCAACACGCCTAACATCAACTGGAAAACATAAGCATGGACGAGTGTTTCAGACCGTTTTTCAGAGACACTTCTTCAACTGGTCTTTGACGAGCTGTGTTTGCACAAGCACGTGGGAGCTCCCACAGGGTTACAGGACGGATACCACTCTAGGTTGAATTCAGTGTTTTCCGCACTGGAGTCCAACATCAACCGTGTTGATATCTTGCCTCCAATAGGGGGGAGCTCCTATGTGCTACTGGATGTATGGTGGGCGAGAAGCGAATCACAGGCAACACCCACCCGGGTTCGACGGCATATCTGCAGAATGCCGTTCGAAGAAATGAGGTAGAATGCGCGCACATACGACTGGAGCTGCAGCAGGAACATGGTTGATGTGCAATGGTGTAAAATTAGAGATAACCTACTTTCTGTCGTGGAACTGCTCGCAGCGATGTTTCGTGGTCGCTCCCACTCCGATGGGCCACCGTGGTTCAATGTCGAATTGCGTGCCACCCTCGGGCGCAGACACTGGCAGTGGATGAGCTACCGGGCTGGCCATGGTGCCTGCGATGCGCACAGGAAAACACGGAGTGAATATAATACCATGGAGCCAAGAAATCATCAGCAATATGAGGAAAGGCAGGCAGCGGAATCGGCAACAGCACCCAAGAGGCTCGGACGTACATCTATCGACTGACCAGAATTAAGGGGGAAAATCCCGGCACTGATGGACCAGCACGAAAAAGAGGTTGTTTAGAACTTGGACAAGGCTTAGCTAATGGCTCGGCATTATGCCTCGGTCTACTCTCAGGATAATGCGCAGTCCACCTTGTTCGACTACAGTGGACCTTGTCAACATGCCTTGTCAACATGCTATTTAGCGTTGATGAAGTGGAACGCGAGCTAAGGTCGATCGATGTAAATAAATCTCCCGGCCCGGACAACATCCATCCTTTGTTTCTGCGTGAACTGGCGTTGGAATTAGCTATGCCATCGACGTACCTGTATCAACGGTCTCTAAACGAAAACAAACTGCCAACGGAGTGGAAACGAGCAGTGTTTCATTTAGGGAGGATGACGGTCGGAAGCTGTCAACTATTGACCAGTATGCTTAACTTGCGTGATTGGCAAAGTGATGGAGCGGCTTATAGCCCGTCGTCTTCAGGGGCATCTGGACAAACTCTCGAATCTCAGAGAGAGGCAGCATGGATTCCGCAAAGGGTGATCTTGCTCGACAAATCTCATGCTTGCCAGAGAGCGATGGGTGAAAACAAGAGCTAACGGCAAGCTTCTGGACGTGATGTTTCTCGACTTCAGCAGGGCCTTCAGCAGACTGCCGCACAACCATTTGCTCACCGAACTGTTGGCGTACACAGTCAGCTCGCCTGTGATAAATTGGATAGCAGATTTCTGCCATGATAGGTTATTCGCTGTCACGGTCAACCAACACTTATCTGAATGACTGCCTGCCCCAAGTGGTGTGTCACAAGGGTCGGTGCTCAGGCCTTTGTTGTTTCTGGCTTTCATCAAGGATCTTTTGGACCAGTTGCAGTCGCCTGCCCTCGTGTTGGAGGACAGTCTCTTCAGATGTGGATAGCAAAATATTGTAACAGGACTTGCATACGATTTCAACATGGACAGTTCAATGGAGCTCGCCCCTAAACCCACAAAAAATGCCTCTTCGTGCACCCAGGAGATACCAGGGATGTCAAGGCATAACATTTTGGAGGTCACTTGTTAACACAGTGTACAAATGAACGTGACCTCGGGATGCTGGTGTCAGACACCCTCAAAACACAGGATCATACCGTGCACGCTTGTGTTAAAGCTAGGAGATTGCTAGGAGCTATCCATTGATTGGTTGCTAAGGTGTCCAGGGAGGCCTATTGCTTACCGTTCTCATCTCGTGTTCGTCCGAGACTAGATTACGGTCGCACTATAATGTTTCCCTGCACACAAAGTGAGACATCTCAACTTGAAAGAGTACAGAGAGCAGCCACACTTATGGTTGATGGGATGAGAAGCCTCTCCTATAACCGGCGGCTAGTGTATCTAAACATGTACCTTCAAAGTTACATGCTACTACGCGGTGACCTTACTGTGATATACCGCATTTTTGTGAGGTGAGATGGACGAGGAGCTCAAAACAAACTTTCCCTTCCGAAATAAGTACAAATTCCGGAGTCCTCCACTCACGATTCTCAAGCAGCGATCGGGGCGACTTCACTCCGTATTTCGACTGTCTCGGCGGGCAGCAAATTGTTGAAATGCTCTACCAGCGCAGGTGGTGCTAGTGTGGTGGATTGTCAAACCGAAGGTGCGAGTATTCTAACACTCGGCGGTATACCTCAACGTGAAAGGAATTAAGTCCAAAAGCCTACAGCGAGCGGATCGGGGACAGCATGGGCGACCGGATGAGTCATCGCTCGACCGGACCGGACCAACGGGCGAGATATGGTAGAAAAAATTGAATGGACGACCAAATCGGGGGCGCGATTATTCCAACATTCAGAGGAATATCTCGACACGGTGATGAATTACGGTCAAAGCTCACAGTGAATAAATTGTGGATAAACCGAGCGACCGGATGGACATTCGTTCAACGAGATCGAACTAACGGACGAAGAATGGTAGGCGGAAAACCCCCCGACAGAAGGGCGTCGGTCATACACACAAACTGGGCAGAACTCCACACGACGTGTGAGCAGAAACCGGGGTGGTTGTGGTCCGGAATTCTGACTCATAAACGCGAGCGCGCGCGTAGCATGGTAACTAGCGCGTTGGACAATAAAGATTGTGCTTTATTGGACACCTTTCCGCTACACTAGCACTCAGTTATGTAGTCTTTAAACGGTTCTTAAATGTGCATATGATGGCCAGCTGGAAGAATGAGGATAGTTGACGCCCTGCCTATTCCGGTTTTGAGACGCTCAATGAGGAGGCTCACGCAGTCGGGGACTCCTGCCTTTTATCAGTGAACAATGGAAAAGTAGCAGAGCACATTGCAATTATCTAGAGGTAACCTTGGACGGCATGGTCTACTTTCTGTAAACTACTTGGAAATATACGAGTTCATACTGTGCACGTGATGGTAAAGGTGTTTGCTGGTAGTCCTCTGGATGCGTTCGACCACGTTTGTTTGTTTGCAAGTTTGTTGGCTTATGTGCATCAGTTATGGAGTACATATTCACAGCATGTTTGACGCAGCGAACTGTTGCGTGATTGATGCCGTTCAGCTTTTCGACTCGTGTGCATGAGTTACAGTGTAGTGACCTGGAGATAACCCCGATCTGCTTGTTGTACGATTGTTGTAAGCCACGAACACGGATGACGCAAGGGTTTCTATTCAGGAACTCAACACGTGGGTTATGCGTCTTAACATGATAAACAAAAACACATATGCGTACGATACTGGTTCCAGAAGGTCACTGTTGGTACAGACGCCAATGCTCGGTTCCAGCATGTACTAAAAACCATTTCATGCTGTGCTGCACTCCAATGTTTCTTCTTGTGTTTTCCTGCGGCTACTTCAGTACCAGAATCCATGTTGTTACCATCCTACTAGCTAGTAGTGACGTGATTAGTATGGTGCGATTGCCTGTCCTCAGTACATTACTTGTGTCCTATGCTGGTATTGTCCATAACATACATGAAGTTATCTGACGATTCGCTCTTGCAGAAGCCTGAGACGAGTGAGGATCGGGCTCACCCGCTTAATCTCAGCATTAGTCAAAATGATAGAATAGAGAATCGGGCGGCCTTGACAGTGCAATAAACAAGTAGGTTTTCTGACCGCTTTTCAAGTTCGAGGCAAACGATAATGTGTTGGATATCTGGTAAATTTTCTGTAGTTTTTTTTACATTCTCTCCAACAATATTTTCCGCCGAATTCCTAGCTTTTATGAAGATTCAGATGTGCTCACCCCGTAAAACAGATCAAATTGGTCTTCTGCTGACGTTCATATGGTGCTTCGTCAATCCGTATCAACAGTGCGCACTGTTGCAATCACTAAGCATGATCGAACTTGATCACTAAAAGTGTAATATACTTTTGTGTGACCTACAAACAAGCTACCACCAAGACACTCTGATGGCTTTTGCGCAACGTTGAACCATATATCACGAAGGGCATATTTGTTACGGACGTAACATTTTTATCTGGATGTTTACAGAAAACTATACGGGAAGACAATGTCAGCATAGGTCTCCGGGTCTGTTCTGGACATTTCTGCTGATAGTATAATTTTTGTGACAAAGGTCATTCGACACACAGCGAGCAACCAGACGGTTGAACAAACTTCAGAGATCGGTGATCCACAGACAGCCCTTGGGCAGAATCGGTCTGGACGAACAGTAGTCATTCAAATGTTTTACTCATTTATACATCGCTCAGATATTTTTGTTCGGTCAATCAAGACTCCGGGATGATCACCGTATACTCTGTTGACAATCGCGACAATCTCGAGCATCTTAAAAAGGTGTACATATGTCAAAACGTTTGAGGCAAAAGTGATCTGTTCTGGATGGGAGGTTATTGGAGACTCCAATTTTTGAGTGATCTTGAATTACTGATGAGCAGTAGGGGATTTTTGTCTTCATACAGACTGAACATCACCCACAGTTGATCTCACCTATCACATTCCCATAGACTTTCCAGTCGGCCCCTTTGGAAAACAGTAACCAGTAATCTGTTAAAATTTCCCTCTTGGTACTGTTTGACACCTTCTCACCTTCATCTGCATCCAATTGTTTAAATGGGCTAATTTCCAGTTGACTGGTGACTATTTGTGGTCTCTTGTTTGGCTGTTACATTCTGAATAATTTGTGTATGCGGTTATTTCATATTCAGGGGGAAAATAACGGGTTTATTTTAGTTTTATCACACATTACAATATAAATTCCAACCATTTTGATAACCTTTCTGGACGTTTTTTTGGACTTGGAAGATAGTCTTGGTAACCCGACAGTCTGAATAAGCGTTATTGGAATTGTCGGGCACGCGTTATTGAGGAAATTATCCTAAATCGCCTGAAGCGATTTGGCAATGACCCTGATGTTGTGAACAATATGCCGAAGTCTTATAGTGTTCATTATGTTACCAGGTAATGGACAATGTCTGCATGAAAAAAATCAACCATATATCCTGGCATTAAATGGATTTTTGTTGTTGTGAGATAACCGGAGTGAAAATCAATGAAAATTAATCTACTGTACAACTCAGTAAGATATGAGGTGTTTCTTACTCTGGATGCATTGCTTAAGGAAGCGGGTGCCAAATTAAGTGTACAACAGAAGTGCACAGTCCGACACCGCCGTAGTAGAACCGAAGTAAACTGTCGTATTTGTGACAGCCTGTGTGGTACTTACCATCTGTAATTAAGTGTTCAGTTAACTATTTGGGTCCAGTGGATGGGAACAGCTTGAGTAATCGAGGTTTCATACTCACTAGGAAATACTGCGATGAGGGAAAATATGCACTACTAAAGGTATTCACATACTTTCAACTTCTCTATTTACATCGATTAGAAGTTATTCTATCTTCAGTAGATTCACTCACATTAAAATATCGGGTTTTTAGGTAACTTCTTAAGTAAGTATCTTCTGTACAGTTATACTCTCTGGAAATCACTCTACTGAGACAAATCAGCTCCTGCTCATCCACGAGAGTTAGGAAGAAGATATTTTTGATTATTCTAGGGATAACACTATTTGGTCGTTCTGGTGTCAGTTAACCGAAATAAATAATCCCGGGCCAATGTTATCCAAGTAGATATAACTATGCTACCGAACTGTAAGAACTTTTTTGAAATACTTTCATATCAGACAGAAAATAGTAAGCTGAATTTCCTTGGCTAGGTATCACAGCGGACAGCCATTACTGAAAATCGTAATGTTTGAATTGAGAACTTATTCAGCCAGTAGTCATTTCTAAAGTTTTCTGGACTAATAAGGTGACGTGGTTGTTATTTATTTATTCTGCTATTTGCATGAAACATAAATGGATTTCGATCTGACAAGCAGATCAAACGGTTGGGATTTCACACTGAAATTTGAACCCCTAGGATTATGGGCTGAAGAGATTTTCAACTACTCTTAAGTAGTACATATTTCTGTTTAGTACAGGCTGAACTATATTAGAAAGTGGTCACATCTTGTGTTTTCCGATGGGCTTTCAGTCAGCCCATTTCGGAAGTAAGCACTATATTCAAGTTTCGCTCTTATAAGATGTTGTCAGAACAGGTGGGATTCAGAATTCGGCCACACTTTCATGAGGTAACCGTGCTGACCATGATTTGTGAGCACACAGAGGTATGAAGTCGAACATGACAAGAATAATGCGACACAAATTATTTCGACCGGAGTTCTCTGAACTAGTAAAAATGGACTGTCAGTCAGTTAGTGTTGCGTGGAGACGATGCGGTTCAGCATTTCCTTAGGAAAGATCTGCCATTAAGAGTGGTAACGAAATACTGCTAGATGCTTATTCGATTGTTATGAGTTTGGATAAAGTTATAACGCTACCAGTTATGAGTGATAACTTTTGTAGCTGCAGAGGTTTTTGCGGTTATTACACAAAAGACCGCTGTCACGACGCCAAATAAAGTCTAGGTGCCAAATCCGTAATGTGGGAAACGCTAGTGTGCAAGGCCATGTTTATCCAACTGTGTGTTGCTGCCATATCCCACTGTTGAGGACAGACGATGCAGTGGCATTCACTTGACCCATTGTATCTGCTGGTTTGCCGCTTCGCTGTAAACAAATCCACCTGTCGCACGGTGAGTCACTAAGTCGTGAAAAATCACAACAGAAGTCTGAGTGGCACTAAGCATTCTCATTTTCATATAGATTGAACATCACCCACAATTGATCGCAGCTGTCGCATTCCCATAGACTTTCCAGTCGGCCCATTTCGAAAAGAACTATTAGACTCGAGTTTCGCTCTCATTAGAGCTCGTCAGTAGCGCATATCATCGCCACTGCCGGGACTTGAACCACGGACATGCTGTTCATGAGGCAACCGTGTTTACCACTACGCCATTGACCTCACATTAGGCACGACCGAATTATCATCACATGTGAACACTCAACCACTTTCGCTTGTGAGTAATGATCAGCGATCAATTGTGGGTGATGTTCAATCTATATGAAAATCAAAATCCCCTACTACTCATATGTAATCAAATATCGCTCAACAAGTCAATGATTTCTGTGATTTCAACTTGCACAGAAGTCCTAGTCGAGGGGTCATCGATTGGAGTTAACAAACAGTAACTGTGTCTCCTCTCGAGGCGATCGGGCAGCCTGATCATTACTCACAAGCGAAAGTGGTTGAGTGTTCACATGTGATGATAATTCGGTCGTGCCTAATGTGAGGTCAATGGCGTAGTGGTAAACACGGTTGCCTCATGAACAGCATGTCCGTGGTTCAAGTCCCGGCAGTGGCGATGATATGCACTACTGACGAGCTCTAATGAGAGCGAAACTCGAGTCTAATAGTTCTTTTCGAAATGGGCCGACTGGAAAGTCTATGGGAATGCGACAGCTGCGATCAATTGTGGGTGTTGTTCAATCTATATGAAAATCAAAATCCCCTACTACTCATTCTCATTTTATTGGAAAAACAGCATCTGTTTACAGAGGAACAATAATATTCACGATTGCTACCAAACGACAGGCGTTCTCGCGTTTTCATTGGCCAGTTCGTTGCTGTGTTTTACCATGACCTTGCATCTAGCAACTCGGTTGTTTGAAACGGATACGCACTGAACAGCAGTTGCTCGCCGTCTATGATTAACTGGAGCCGATGTGACCATAATTCCGTCTGTAGCAGTTTGTACTCGAACACTGTTTGGCTGAATCTTCTCTAATCAAGGAATCACTCCAATCCAATCTAATCAAACCCCCACTTTCGCTCCTATCCGTTTATGCTGTCTCATTCCTGGTGAGGACCTGATTTGTCGATTGTTAACCTTGCTAGTCCCGTTCCTAGTGTGTGACTTAATGGGTGTTGGTAGCTGGGGAAAATACACTAGCGTACACCAGTGATCCTAACCATTTGGTTGCTCATGCTCTGCCAGATAATAACACATTATACAGCTTACAACCATTTCGAATAAACCGGGAAGAAATATATGCGGTATGAAATAAATAGGTAAGAGCAGTTTGCTCGACCCTACCCATCTACTTCAAGGCCAGTGATCGGGATATTTGATGAGGAATCATGTGTATACACTGAGCAACGAGTTCACTTATGCGCAAGGGATCTAGGCGTTTTAATGACTCTTGTTTGTGCCGTCCTCCATAAATGTTTTTTTAACACAGAAGATGGTCTTATTAAGCTGACCGTCTGAATCAACGTTAATAGAATTGTGAGTTATCTGTTGCTGAATGGATTACTCCAAATTATCAGGACCCATTTAAAAGTACTTACTTGTGAACTAACTAGATACTCAGCATATCGAACAGGGTGGATTGACCAAAACCCAGCCTCTTAACATGACTATCAGCTTTAAGTTGGGGGAAAATAGAGATACACCCTCTACTTGCAGTCATGCTACAAAATTCATCATATCTGTGTGCTGAACGTAGCAAGAGGCACAGAGGGAAAGTATAGGATAGACTTTCTACAAACAAACAAACATAATTCAATGGATTCGATATCCGCTACCGTACCAAACACAACGGCTGATGTACCAAACAACTTTCAACAAGTTTAGTACTGTGAGTGCACTTCAACACAGTCAGGGACGGTCACAAGCATCAGTTTTAAGGCCACAGAATACAAGTAAACATACCTCAATGCTGTTGTTTTGTACGCCATCTGTTAATGGTCGTTGCACCATAAACAACTTCACACTATTTGTTTTATACGTCCGCTGTGTGCACACAGCAGAATCCCAACAGACTGCATACTGTGAAACAGAAAAACCATATAGGTCATTTTTTACATCTGGAAGATTGCACTACGGATTTTACCGTCATGTGTTAACAAGTTCCGGCAATATCGTTTATTTTGAAGAGCAAGATACACATCATCGTTCAAGGGAAGAACATGCGGTGACACCAAAAATAAGCAACAGATATGTAAAAAGGTGAATGTGAAAACAATCTGTCTGTCAAATGTAAGAAGCTGCATAGTTAGTAACACTGGACAGTTGACAAGTCCTCTCACAAGAATAA
Source organism: Paragonimus heterotremus (assembly GCA_013368495.1). Lineage (NCBI taxonomy): Eukaryota > Metazoa > Platyhelminthes > Trematoda > Plagiorchiida > Troglotrematidae > Paragonimus > Paragonimus heterotremus. Next base: position 23,897 of record LUCH01005005.1, read on the forward strand.
CAAGCGTTAATAGTCCAGTCATCAAGCGAAACGTTATTTGTACCGTATGTAACAGACGGATTCTAGAATAAGAAAAAGAACATACGCACAAATAATCGGGAGAAGGAAATAAGATAAACGGTCAGTCTCACAAAGTCCAAAGCTCTTCAAGGCACAGGGGTGCTATCACAGTCGGGGCTCACGCATCGGGACAGAAAGATCTTCATCATAGTGAGACAGGTGTCAGAGAGGTGGCAACAGTTAACGCCAGGTTCCCCACATAAATGTGTCGTAAGTTTGTAGGGAACCCAGAACAGTCAGTAGACAAATCCGTGACTGCGTAAGAGGGCAATCCCAATCGAAGAATGGCGCTACTTGAAGAAGGAAATGTTATACCGCGAAAAGAGATGATCACAGGTGAGTGAGAAACATAGTTCACATCACAATCCAAATTTTGGAGGACCGACTGAATGGCAGCATCATCAGAGTCAGTTCTGTACTTAACAACTTTGTACGTCCAAACAAGTTGGCTTTGGTAGTCATCCACTATACTGACGTCAAGCACCACAGCAGCGCCGTCACGAACCACGATCCCGTCGGGTTTGATGAACGAGCTCGCCGTTGGTACTTGCAACTCCTTGAAAACTGTTGCGCAATCGTTTCACTAGGTCTTTAGCAATACGGTTGTGTCGGGCACAACGCGCGTCATGGATAATCCATCATGATTGTAGAATATGAGCTAGGCTTTCCGGTTGACCGCAGTTGCCACGGCAGAGAACTGAGTGGTCATTTCGGCCACGTTGTGAATTTCGGACTTCAATCCGTAGGAGACTGCATGTGAACTGGATGGCACGAATAAAGATTCTGGGGAAGATACGGTCTGGGTTAAACAGCCAACGATTGGAGAGTGGAGAGCCTGACACTTCCTGAAGACCAAGACCGTCTAGCGAATGGTAGTTTATTCATCCACGCCGCATGGGCTTCCTCCTTTTTGGTCACCAATACACCCTGAACGTCAACCGGAACGTTCACTTCCCTCAAGATATGGCCAAACGAATTATCTCTGACCATATTCGACAGAGCTGGACATTGACTGGAAAGAAGTCTCTCTACTCGAGATTTGCACGAGATTGCAATAATGGTAGAAAGACTCTAGATGTGCAAATCGCCCAAACGAATTGTGGTGTTGATGTAGCTGATTAGTGTGTCTTTAGGAAGGCGGAGCCACTGTCGAACAAACTGGCAAATCGTATAGTCCATGGCTTTGAGCGTGTTATGGTGGACTCGGCTCAATACTAATGGGTGATTGATCTTCAGGATCACATGCTGTCTCAGGAGTTCAAGAAGTTGATGTGAATTCAAGGGCGCTTTGGTAGTTTCATACAGCATCGTACGAAGTTGTAGACGGTGATTAATGAATGCTTTACCTTTCCAGGTGAATGGAATACCTGAACAGGTAATCGTATCGAAGGCGCTTAGTGAGTGGATAATGTCCGGTCCGAAGTGAATAGACTCATCGGAGATGGCAGTTGCGTTATTATTATGGTCACCGCGGATGACCATGAGTTTAGTCTTCTGTGCGTTGATCTTCAGTCCTGACAGTTCCATAGCACTAGCGACGGCTGCAAGCTTCTCGGAGAGAAGCACGGGATTCTCAGCTAGGAGGATCAGATCGTCGGCGTAGGCGAAACCGCTAACCAGTGTGTCGTGGAACTGGTAGCCAAGCTCCGGTCGAGATAGTGCTAACACCTCATCCATTGCCATGATGAATAGAAGCGGTTCAATGGGTCAACCTGACGAACATCATGCTAGGATCGGATAACGGAGCCATTGTGCGTGACGGAGTCATTCCTGTAGGGTCGGAAATGTAATGTGTCAGAGATGGAGGAGCACCGAAAGCTGAGACTGATGTGATAACCGAATCTCGTGAGATAGAATCGAACGCTCTGGACACGTCAATAGGGCCGCACACAGACTTGAAGACGTGATGCATGAGTCCCAAAGCAGCGCATGAAGCAGTGAGGTAGCGTCGCGGCAACAGTCACGGTGTAGGAATGCAAACTGGAGGATGGGCAGTTGCAGGCGCGTAGTCCAACCATCGGCCAATGTCTTGCGGAAACAATGTATCAACGTTGAAGATAAGGCGATGGGTCTGAGCTCGGTGGGGGATGAAGGATTGTTTACTTTGGGTGCAAGCGTGATGCGAGAGTGGCATAAGTGGACTGGACAACCTTGGGTTGGAAGGAAAAGTTTGGTGTATTTGGCCAAGTCATTAACTTTCATACGCTTCAAATGTTTGGACAACAATTTGTCCAAATCTGGAGCGGTGTTTCCCATATTACTCAAAATGTGTGATACTTCACCAGTGATCGGGTCAACCAGAGACCAATCGGGAGGCAGAATCGTGCAAGATGGTCGCTCATTTACATGCGGATGAGCCGATAGTACTTCGGACCAGTATTCGTTTGAATTATCTGGGAGGCCGCGGTTCATCGTATAGGCAGTTCTCCAGTTGCCAGAAAAAACTGCAAACGCAGCGTCTTTCTTACGCTGGTGGTAGAGCGTTTGGATCGCTGCACAGTTAGCCCTCCGTATCTGCTTCGTAGTCACGTGGGTCCCCACGTAAACACGACCACGTCGTCGAGTGACAAATCGCCAGGTGTACGGAAAAGCTAGTGAAGCGTGCATGTTCAGCAGCAATCTAGCTTGTACCGCTGTGAAGATACCTGCTTTAAGACAGCGGGCAATAGCTAGTAGCTCATCACTGTGAAGGAAAGCCTCGTTATTGAACTCCAGTTGGGTAATCACTGTTTGGATCAAATAGGTAAACCACTCGAAGTGATCAGCGGCTTGGGACCCAATATCCGATGTCGGGTTAATCTGTGAGACGGTGGTTGGATCGGCAGCGGGAACAGTATTCCTCTGCCAATTCAGCGCATACAGACGAGTCCGAATGCTCTCGAAAGTACGACCTGGGAAATGTGACAGGAGCCGATGATGAAGTTCGCGTCGAGTAGAACACAACGGAGCTAATGCATCGGCACATCTGATAAGAGAAGCCGATTTTCGTTGAGACCAATTGGATCCAGCGGTTTTCATGGACAAGTTAATCACGGTTGCGCTCGATGGGATGTGAATGCCTTCTGTTGATTGAGACTGATTTTGGTGTGAAAGCTGCGGTCACAGTTGGCACAGTCAAAGATTGTGGCAGGCTGGGTGTCCACTTCCTGTTCTGGACCATTCCTATGTCGATGCATACGAGTATGCGCCGACAAGCCAGCATTCGATTTGCAAATCTGACCACATTCTGAACAGGTAAACTCCGCTCGCCTATCCTGTGTACCGGTAGTTGCCTGCAAGGAGGTGCTGGCGGTAATTTCATTGTCTTGATCGATTGTAACCAGTACGATTAAAACCAGGTAGAGTGGTTGGCCTTATCTGGAGTTGCTGAACTCTTATCCAGTAAGGGTTTGCACCAAGACCACTCAGTCGGCACCACGAGGAAGTGGTTCAGTGCACCGACTAAGCCCGTAGTCATTACTTTTTATCTCACGACATTTAGTTATACAGAATTCGTAAAAGCCATTGAAACTACAAGACTGAAGATAACCGAAGGGTGATCTGGTCTGAAAAAGTATCTGTGTCAAAGTTGAAACGTCACCAATAAACCTAACTACCGACTGTTCACAAGTTGTTTCAAAATTATTAATCCTCAGTCAGTCTCAAGCATATTCTAACAAATGATACCAAAGATGCTTATATATATCTTGTAGAGACACTGTTGGTTTGTCACGTATTCCAACTATCTTGCTATTTGTTTTGGTTGTTGATACTACTGACATTGTTTAATTGCATAGCTCCACCCTATTGTTTTTTGACCATCCAAGGTTAAAATGATAACTATAAAAATTTCCGGTCGCTTACTACCGGTTGGTCGTGCTTTGTTTACAGTTCGCTTTCTCAGTCTAATTGCAATACACTTCGTTGTCCATTATTTCGGTTTTCTGGTGTAACCATTCTGGGGAATAGGCACGGTTCTAGACAGAAACGTTCCAGTCCTTCGCAATTTGAACCTGCATTGGATGGTTTAGAAAGAAAAGAGAAATCGGTAAACAGTTTCAGCTGCAGAAATTCAGCAAGAATAAACTTGCGATTGACTACCTCGATTTGTGTCTCTATAGCTATCTGATTCTGGCCATGTTGAGACATACTATTCTCAGCTCCGTTCAGTCTGCCGGACAGTAGTCGAACACAACTTGGTGTGAACGAATTTATCATGCAGAAACCAGACCGCACTTCTGAAACGCAAGTAAGTGAATGATGTGCCGGTAATCTGAAGAACGAACAGTGTTGAACTGGCTTTTATCCATGCCGCCTGTGGTGAAAGTGTGGACGAGACCACCAACGGGCTTAATGTAAGGCATGTGGGTACTCGCTCGATTACTCGTAAATAAGTTGGATGGCTAATGGAAAAGATCATTGCAACGGATGTTGCATTCCTATTTGGTTGTAGTCCACGTTAAGCCATACAGACAATAACAGCGGTAGAGAAAACATGTGACTCAGGAAAGGTACATACTACATTCGGATATCTACAGACAGTAGCGTCATTCCAAGGTAGGTGGATGAATGTGCCATTGGCCGATGAAGACATGATCAATCACTTCGCAGCTCAAGTCTTAGCACGAGTGTGGACACGGGCGGTCATAACGCGTACACAAAACCACCTCCGTCTTAGCTCGAAAGTCGGTCAAAACTGTAGCGTGTGGTCTGTGTCCTGTGACTGTCTGATGGACGTTGTTGTGTCAGGTGTACGGCAGTGTAAACTTGGTAGTTCGTGTGCGTTCTGTTTGCATTAATGATGTGTGGTTCCGTCTGGCATTGGCCTTACGACCGGTTGAATGCTCGTACGTTTCCGGTCAACAGACCCGAAGTATTCCAATTGGTCCAGACAATACCGGTTGATTTGTTCGTTTGCCGCTCTTTCAGACGGTTCCAAGCTGTATTGTTAACATCGGTATTCTGTAAGCTGACTGGTAAGCACGACAGCGTTCTCAACGATAAGAAAGTCCATCGGCTGTTATGAAGGCTAAAGGGTGCTTTAATTTTTCCGTTGCTGGCATGTAGTAGAATTCATTCCTTAAATCTAACTTCCAGAGGAACCGAGTATCAGCCAGCTTGACCAGTAGCACATTGGCCTTTAGGATCATGTATTTATCCACCATTCTTTAAACAGTTAATGTTGAGATTTGAATGGAGCGGTTTCTTGATTAGAAAAGATTCAGCCAAACAGTGTTCGAGTACAAACTGCTACAGACGGAATTATGGTCAAATCGGCTCCAATTAATCATAGACGGCGAGCGGCTGCTGTTCAGTGCGTATCCGTTTCAAACAACCGAGTTGCTAGATGCAATGTCATGAAACAATACAGCAACGAACCGGCCAATGAAAACGCGAGAACGCCTGTCGTTTGGTAGCAATCGTGAATATTTTTGTTCCTTTATAAACAGATGGTGTTTTTCTAATAAATTGAGAATGTTTAATGGCGCTCAGGTTTCTGTTCTGATTTTCTCTGGATTGGCTATCTCAGTACGCGAGTGATGAAATATTCGCACCATGTCGTCCCCTTTTAGCATCGTAACCATGTATAGTGGACAAGTGGGTATGCACTAGACACTCGTCCACTAACAATCTAAAACACCTTTCCTGAAGAGCATTCGAAGCGTAATCCCAACAGGCATCAAACTAAAAGAACGCAGTAGGCTTTGGAAACAAACCATATATCTCCAACAATGTTTGGAAATATGATAGGTAATTAGTTCTAGCCTGTTCTGCGATCAACGAATGCAACCAAGAGTAGAGAGAAAAGAAGCATGTGGTGGGCTGCAACCCACTCGACGGCACTCAAATGTGCGCCCAGCGAAAAGGGCGTAGAACCTTCCGGTGCGTTAAACAACGCTCGGAAAGATCCGTACTAAATGACCTTGGGGAACGAAATGATAAATGAATCGTGTTATATATGTGTACGTCCTTAACGATGTCTAAACGTTTACCTCATATCTGTTTGTTCACTAAAGTTCGCCTGATACACTGCGACTGTGATTGGTTTAATTCTATCCCATTCACTGATTTAATATCCCTTGTGTAAGTCTACTGAGCGGATTGCATACAAACTAGTTTACGCTCGTTACCAGTTTCTTGCCTTCTGATTTACGATACAACAGTAATCCATAATAAGAAGACGGAAAATGCGCGGTAACCATACGAAATTGCTTCTGGTTACAAAAGCAGCTCTGTCATCTACGGCACCTTACGAGGTTAGAAGACTACTCTCCATGAATGGACTGTCTTGACTCAAAGCGCTAGACGCAGCCATAGTGCAACACATTTCCCAGAGACAGCAAGTTTTTCTTTGATGGTATATGATATCAGAACTTGATTTAGGTACATTGCCAACCCTTCCATAAGATTTGAGTTACAGTCGGCTTGGTAAATTAAAGAACCGGGGGTTTGGAGCTCATTGTCACTAGGGTCGCCTGAGAATCAGGTATCTGTGAGAACAAAGACACAAGAGATAAAGTCATTAGCCTATCTAGTTGATGCCCTGCACCTTACTGAGTTTACTCAAACAGTTATTGAACTTCATCCCTATTTGTTCATGAGAGTAGATCGAAAATTGGAAGCGGTTGATACTTTCAGATATGAAACTTGAAATTACCGACATTGGCGTGGAATGGGAAGGAATTGGATCCGATTTCTTCAGCGGGGTGGTTCAGAAGACTTTCTTGTAACGTTACGCTATCGCTATGAATGTCAGAATTTGTATCAGCCTTCTTACTGGACGCTTGAACAACTCAATTACATCGGTGGTTGCGTATTTTGAGTTCTGTTTCAGTTTCACATCTTATAAATTTGACTGCCCTCGCTTTTGACAGACATATTTTAAAGGAACTTATGTAAAACCGAATAGAGGATTCACAATGGAAACGACCAGAGAAAGAGTACTTGAATCGTTGTCGGTGATCTTAACGAGTACTTTTGGTTTTGAGCTATCGGAAAGGAAGTTTTGTGCAGGACCCACTACAGGTCCTAGGAGGTGGGAACAAGGAGGGCAGTTTTTGAATAACTGTTTTGTAGCCAACAAGTATGTCAAAACTTTGCGATTTGGCAGCTAGTTAGAAATTCAGGAAATCTGTATCACAAGTTTCAATTGCAGGCAAACACTTCAAGATAGATATTGATAGAGCAAAGGTTACAAATTTAACCACCGGTTGGTGTGTGCCATCGGTCTTGAGCTGAGAGTTGTCCTTCACCGACAAGTCGCGCTTCTCTTTTTTTAAGGAGCCAGCAACAGATACAACATCTAAGTTGATGTCAACACAGTTGTCAACAAGGTAGCCTGGCAACAGATTGGCTGGGATTCAAATTCCGACTGTTGCAACGATTATGTTCGCCATTAGTGAGGTTTTACTAGAAGGAGACTCAAGTCTAGGCCCTCCTTTCAAAAAGGGCTACATAAAACTTCGATGGAAGTGCGAAAGCGGCAATCACTTGCGAGTGATATTCAATCTGTATGGACCAAAATCCATTACCACTTACCCAAACCGTAATAATGAGCCATTTTAACGGTCAAAATATGCACTGACAGATAAGTAAAATAAACCGTCTCCTTTTACTTCGACGATCTTCTGAAATGTACGGTGTTAGTGGAGACCGGCAGGAATGCTAAGGGTGCCATGAATAACCATCAAACAGTGTCTGTTAAAAACCCTACTTTTCATGGTAACAAGCATATGGTCGAAATAGATGATATTTTTTACGTGAACCGTGTCATACGCTATGGTTGGCCAGACGCCGCAAGCTTCCATCAGTTGTAGGAAGACAATTACGTACTTACCACCACGCTATCCGTTGTTTCATCAGAATGATAAAACGTTTGGCAACTTTAAGACGGTAATCAAAACTGGGTTTCGAGTACGAGAATAGTAGCACTAAGTATATTTAAAGGAGTCGCCACAATATTACGGATGCCGACTACGCCATTCTGTATATGTCTCTGTAATACTGCATAGGAAGACGTAAGGTAAGCGACGTACAACTAATGAAGGTATAGACAGACGGCAACAAGAAACGAGCCTGATTGATTTTCATGGGTCACTTCCGAATCTGTAGAGTAAGCGTACCCTATGTGCTCGGAGAATAGACAGTTGGTGCTCAGTGCGCGCGTGGTATGTCATAGATGCGAGTGATGAAATGTAGAAAGTGATGACCGCTTCTTACATCCAATGATAAATTATCAACAAATAACAATACAAATTCCGGTGTCATTTACTGTACTGGAACTTCCTCATTTGCTTTTGCCTCTTGTGAGACCACCCAGAATTAGGCTAAAACCTAGAGAAACAAACTAGGTTCGACTCAATGGGACCACACTTTACTTAAATATAACTCAGAAAAATGCACTGGGAATTCACCACTCTGATTCCGTAGCTGCTACTTGGTGATAGTCTGAGCCGTGTTAAAAACTCTTGGGTCTAGATATCTGACTTAGTTGACCTGGCTCTTTCAATGGCTATCCTGAACGGTAGTTGCGGTCACCATACCACTGTTATTCGGAGCATTTAAGCAGAACAAATTGTGAACGTTGCTCAAACAGTCCGAAGCAAGCAGAGGACGGACTGGGTCCCTTACATTTTCTCACTGCTCTCCCTAGTAATATGGACGTCATAACGTAACAAGACTATTGCCTGCAGTGAGCGCTGCATACAAAGTAACCCACTTATCACTCCCATACTATCATCTGAATCAGTTCTCTATATCTTGTTATAAAAGCTTGACTGATTCGGTTTACATTTTGAAAGATGGTCGACTATAATAGTATTACATCCTTTGCACCACACTTGACCCTAGTATCCTGTGAACGTGACACCAGAACAGAAACGGCAGGTCATACTTGCGGTCGTTCATGCGCAACTGACGTACATAAGATGCTTCAGTTTTTCCCTCTGTCCTCTTGGCTTGATGGTTCCTGTATGTTAACACACCATGAGCTTTGCTATTGAACTCTAATCTGCCAGTAAAACTCTAATCTAGTGCCCTAGTTTGGAGATGGTCAACAGTAGAAACTTCTACTGAAGTTTACGGGCTTTAAGTTATTTTAACCAGAACACCATCTACACTTGATTCCAGCCTTTTTGCACTCAGATAAGCTTTTCAGAGGAAATTTTTCTGAATGCGAAAGTTGAGATCACACATGGGCAGTATCCCTTTTGTGACGATCCAAACCATCACCTGCCTGTTTGCCGACTACAGTCAAGTTCTTGCTTGGGAACTGTCAAAATTGACAATTCAAAAGTATGAAATCACCCCGCCATAATTTGGTCTTGTGTAGTGCAATATGGGTCATTAAATGTAATAACTCCAAAGTGCTGAACTATTTTAACTGCTTCTGCAGTTTTGGGCTATTCTCCAGAATAATGCTTATGGGACTAATGTTGTCAAATGTCCCAGGGTGAATCGTGGGTACGACTTAGTCTTGCGACCATACACAATCAGCTAACCCGGTTAAATCGATTACCGCGAATGCGTGAAATAGTGTCCATGTATCACATAGTAAAGATACATTGATTTTTGTGACTTGCGGAATCAGATTTACCAAATGGCATACACTTCCTTCACGACACAGGCGATCAGTGCATTTAACTGTTACTATTAACATTTTAAATAAAGTTGACTTCATACCACGGTTTTCAGCAGAACCCTTGCAAGGACGCAAATACAATTTAGTTAATGATGCCCCTCATTACTCATTAGTAGTGTGACAGAATTGAGAATTTCGATAAAAACCCTTCGACGTATTGTTGTTGATATGCGTCTCTTACAGGAAACAGTTGAGCAAATCACTTTCAGTAGAACTGAGGCAAACCCATATGATGCTTCGTTTTTCGGAACCAGTAGTTCACCAAACCAACTGTAAAATTCTAAAATAGGTAGCGACAATGGAGAGGGAAGAACTGCTGAAATGCACTCAATAAGCTGATACTATCTGACACAACGCAAAGAGCTTTATGTCGAAACCTGTTAAATTGAAGGACAGTATCTCCTTTAAGATGATCTGTAACGTTAGTGAAAATGGATCGTATATTGTGAGCAGTACGTTCCAGAACATTTAACGTTGTGTCTTGTTAATAATCTCATGAAAAGATACGACAGTTTTAATAAATTGTGCTAGTTGTGCCCAAACCGACTGGTGGTGAAGTACAGGTTTGTCTTAATGGCGCTTATGTCACTGAGACTGTGAGTTTGTGCCTATGCACATGCACGGTTGGATGTGGTCAACGTAAGGTCGTAGAATCTGTAGGAATTACGTGATGCATGATACTTGTGCGAACAGTGAGTGAAGTAAAACAGCATATATCAACCTTTTATATACGAAAAATTTGAGGTAGCTAATTGTTATAGCACAAGATGCATTACTGCTTACCGATTTGAAATTGAGGAACTATAGTCAAATCTTTGTTTTCAACTTCGTAGGTCACTCAGTTTAAGCACCTACTTACATACAATCGGGTTGTGATTTAGCATAGAGACAACGGAGAGTAGTTAAGGTTGTGACAAACAAATATATGCAGATCGACACTTAACAACTGTTCTTTATTACCGGAAAGTACCAAGAACTAATAATGAACAAAGAAAAACGCATTGATATGTTTAATTGCTAATACTTTAGCGCATTTCGAAGTGCGTTTTTTTATATCGTTGAACCGAACATTCAGTGCGTTGATGATGTCAATCTTATGGCCTGTTTCCAGGAGGTGTTTGAAAAGAATGGATGCGGATTTGCTTCAAGCAGTCGAGGAATATGTTGCTGGTGAGCAACATCTCCAGCAAAACCTCTTTGTCTTTGTATTTTAAGTAAAGAAATATTTTTTAAACTTGAATCTTGATCTTCTTTAAAGGAAAGAAGTTGGCAAATGTTTGATGTTATAATGAAACAGAACAACAAAGCCTCCCTGTAGTCAGTGTGTACACATCTTCCTTCACATAATGATGTTTCTCCCGGTTAGCCAAATGAAACAGACAGAGAGATGAAGAGGACTGAATAGCGAGTTTACTTATAAAGGCAATTGAATTCATAATAACATTATGCAAAACTGCAATACTAGTTGGTTAAATCTCTTCAGCGGAAACTAAAAGCAGCAGTAATTTCGCAATCCGGTCGCCACGTTCAAATGGACCACTTTAACATTTTTCTCCCGATGCGATGTATGATACACTTAACTGTGATTAGAGTGAGGCACGCGTTTAAAATTTACCATTGTCCACTATTGACTAGAATGTAGTAGGGTCTGATTACGGTGTAGGGTGAAGGGTTAGAAATTACCAAAAACTGAACTTGAACAGTCTCTTTGAAGATGACAGTAGATTAATTGGAGTACTTACGTGTACATTTTGCCTGTAGTATGAAAGTAATCCGACGCACTAGTGGAGGAATCTTTACAACTGAATCGTTGGGAGACATTAAGTTGAATTTATCGGTGGTATTACGGTCATGGCAGCACATCAGCGTTAAATAAGAACTGATAAATAATAGGGGATTTCGGCTTTACATAACAGAAAAATATCTCACATTTGATCGTAGTCGCTGTATTACCATAGACTTTCCAGTCGGTTCCTTTCGAAAAGAAACACTAAGCTGGAGTTTCGTCCTTGTAAGAGCTCGTTAGTAGTGCATATCATTGCCACGGCTGGAACTAGAATACTGACCACGCCTTCGTGAAGCAACCATGTTGACTTCACCCTTGGCACGACTGAATCATCATGTATGAACGCTCAGCCGTACCCGATTGTGAGTAATGTTTAGATAGTCCGATTGCCCCGAGGGAAGACAGAGTAACTGTCCCGTTAGCTCCAGTCGATGACCCCTCGACTAGGACTTATTTCCAAGTTAAAATCACAGAAATAATTAATTTGTAGAGCGATATGTCACAAGTGATCGCAGCTGTCTTATTCCGACAGACAGTCCAGTCAGCCCCTTTTGAAAGGATGCACTGGATTCGAGTTTTACTCTCACTGTGGTGGATTATCAAACCGAAGGTGCCAGTATTCTAACACTCGGCGGAATACCTCAACGGGGGGAGGTACTTCCAAAAGCCCACAGTGAGCGGATCGGGGATATCATGGGCAACCGGATGAGTTATCGCTGAGCTGGATAGGACCAATGGGTGACAGACAAAATGGAAGGGACGACCAGATCGGGGGCGCGATTATTCCAACACAGAAATATCTCGACACGATAATGAATTACGGTCAAAGCCCACAGTGGATAGATTGCGGACAAACCGGGCGACCGGACGGATATTCGTTCAACGAGATCGGACTAACGGACGAAGAATGGTAGGCGAAAACCCCACTGACAGATTGCGTCGGGTACATACACACAAACTGGGCAGTAGTTCACACTACGTGTGAGCGGAAACCGGGGTTGTTGTGGGCCGGAATCCTGACCCATAAACGCGAGCGCGTGCGTGGCATGGTAACTAGCGCGTTGGACAATAAACATTGTGCATTATTAGGTGTCTTTCGGCTACACTAGCACTCAATTGTGTATTCTTTAGGCGGTTCTTAGTTGTGCATATGATGGCCAGCTGGAAGAATGCGAATAGTTAACGCTAGCGAGTTGGACAATAAAGATTGTGCTTTATTGGACATTATTACAGCTCGGCGGTAGTGTAGGACAGTTGTTATGTCTGACCTCTAGGCGATCGGACAATCGGAGTATTACTCAAAAGAATGTAGCTGACCGTTTATAGAAAATCATTCAGTCTTGAGATCATTGCCACAATGATCCGTACGGTGAATTCACGAAAGCATGACAGGAGTTGCAGTCACCGTTTATCCACGACAAAGATATGCACTACTGACGAGCTTTGACAAGGACGAACCCTGATTCTAGTGCTTGTTTGCAAAAGGGACTGATTAAGAAATCTATGGGAATACGACGACTCCAATCGATTGTGAACGTTATTCCATTAGTGTGAATATGAACTATTCTGGTGTATGGTATTTTTCTTTTCTTGAGGTCAAGCCCGAATGGCCGCGCCGTTTGCTCATGTCTAAGCAAACAAATGTTAGACGAAATTTACTGGTTACCACCCCTTAGTTTATCGTAAAGGTGTTATGACAAACATGACTTTCCAGGACGCTGCAATCAGGAAAAGAAGTAATTGTGAGTCAGTAAATCTGTGTTAATGTTATACTCGGTAGAGTGGAGCAGAAAGTACAAGACTCTATGTGTACACCACCGGCGGTTTACATCGCTTAATCTTAGTAAATAAGGGATAAACACTATTATACAAAGATTTGTGGTGACAATTCGGCGCACACCTGAACGTCTTTTGAATGCAAACCTTTAAACTCTGAACCCGATACGCAATCATTCGGCCAATTCGAAATAAGTATCACTGAACGTTCTTCGGCAGACTCACCGGAACTAGGTACAGAGATCCGCGATTTCTTGAGGGTTCGACTACTCTGTTCCTGTTTGCTAAGTAAGCAGAATCACATTACTTACACGACTTCCCTGGTTAGACTTGCCAATGAGTTGACCCCGTCGTGCTCCATTCGACACGAACTTCATCAGGATGCGTCTATATTTTGTGAACTAACAGAAACGTATTGCCTCAACTGCTTCACAGACCAACATGACTCCGGATATTGAGTCCCACGCGGCTGAGCACTTCAAGTTTGGCCAGTCTGGCCCTGTTTGGCCTAAACAGCAATAGCTCAGTTGGATTCAAACAGTGAGGCTTGCCCGTGGCCTTCATGCAAGTATTTTCACAATGGTACAGAAATAGTCAGTGCTGAACATGCACGCCTCACAGGTTTTCCCGTACACCTAATGCCTGGACACTTGGTAACTTGTTCGTGTCGCTGTGAGAACCTATACGACCAGGAGGCAGATACGGAGAACTAACTACGCTGCAATTCAAATTCTGTGCCACCAACAAGAGAAAGAGGCTGCTTTCGCAGTTTTTTCTGGCAACTGGAGAACTGTTTACAGGACGAACCGCAACCTCCCAGATAAGCCTTACGATTACTGATCCGAAGTGTTATCGGTTCACCCGTACATTGACGAGCAACCATCACATGTGATTCTACTTTCGGATTGGTTGTTTGTCCACCCGATCACTAATGAGGAGGCTTCCAGCGCCCTGGAGAGCATGGAAAATACTGCTCCAGGTTTGGACAAACGATTGTCAAAAGTAGTTGAAGCATATGAAGGCTGATGTCTTATCCACATATTTCAGTTTATTCTTTCTAACTGAAAGTTGTCCAGTCCATCTGTGCTGCTCCAGCATGCGCCTATTAAGAGAGTAGGCTTTCCTTTCCCAGCGAATTGCGACCAATCGTTACACCTTCAACGTTGGATTGCTGTTTCCACAAGATACTAGCTGATCATTAGAATACGTGTTTGCAACTACCTACTCTTCAATTCGTATTTCTACAGCTTGACGGTTGTCGCGAGGCGACCCCACTACTCCATGTGCTGCTCCGGAACTCACGCACCACATCTTACAGCGTGTGTGCGGTCTTTACTTAAGTATCCACGACGTTCGATTCTATCTCGTGGGATTCGTCTATCAGATCGGCCAAGGCTTTCGGTGTCTTTCCACCCCCTAACACATCACAATGGTGATTCCTATCGAAACGCTTCTGCTACGCTCGAAAACCTCGTCCTTCGGTTCCAGCGTAGTTTTTGTTAGGGTGGCTCACTGTCACTGATGCCATTCATCATTACAATGCACCATCCCAACCGGATCTTGGCTACCAGTCCCACGACACACTGGTGGACAGTTTCGCCTACACCGATGACCTGACCCTCTTGGTGGGGAATTAAACGCGTCTCTTGAGAAAGCCTGTAGCCACCGGTAGTGTTCTAGAGCTATCGGGACTGAAGATCAACACATTAAAGACGAGACTCATTGTCATCTTTGGCGAGCATAAGCACAACACGACATCTAACACTGACGAGTCTATGCATTTCGGCCAGTAAGCAACTCTGACAAGGTGATCTATCTCGGCATTCCATTCATCTGGAAAGGCAAAGCGTTCATCAATCACCGACTACAACTTTGTACGACGCTACGTGAGTCAACTAAAGCGCCCCTGAAGCCAAATCAGCATCTCTATCTTCTCAGGCAGCATTTGATTCCCAAGGTAAACCACTCGCCCGTTCTGCACCGAGTCCACTGAAACACGCTCATAACTATTGAGTGTGCAACTTGCCAGTTTGTTCCGTAATGGCTCCGTCTTCTCAAAGACACGTAAACCAGCTACATCCACACCCACAATTCGGGAAATTCCGATTTTGTACATTACTATTCTCATCACGCGAAGGTGACGAATAAAGAGATTGCTCTCAGGTCAATGTCAAGTTCCGAGGAACGTGATCAAAGATGGTTTATTTGACCTCGTCGTGAGGGACGTCAGCGTCCCGCTGTGCGTTCAAGTTGTGTTAGTGGTGAACAAGGATGAGGCCCAAGCGGCGTGGATGGATAAGCTTTACCATGCGCTAAATGACCGTGGTCTTCAAGAAATATTTCACTCTCCAGTCGTTAGCTGTTGAATCCGGACCACGTTTTCCACACGATCTTTATTCGTGCCATCCAGCTCCGGTTCGGTCTTCTTCTGACTAAGGTCCGGAACTCTCGAGGTGACCGTAGTGATCATTCAGTTCTCTGTCGTTATAATAGCCGTCAACCAGAAAGCCTAACTCATATTCTCCACTCGTGTTGGGTCACCCACGATGTGGGTTGTGCTAGGCACAATCACGTTGCCAAGGCCCTGGTGAAAAGGTTGTGCAATCTGGGCTACACGGTCTTTGAAGAGCTACGACTACCAACGGCGAACTCAAACTCAAACTCATCAAATCCGACGTTATCGTGGTTTGTGGCAGCAATGCTGTATTGGTGGACGTTGGTATGGTGAACAACTGCTGAAGCAAGTTGGCCTGGGCGAACAAGGTTGTGAAGGAAGGGGTTGAATTTTTTAATGCAGTCATTCAGTCGGCCCTTCATACTATGTGCCGTGATGTGGGACCTACTACTCATTCATCTGTGATTGTCACCTTTTGTGGTGTCATTTAGTCCTCTTGTTGCAATGCGGTTCTTTCACTAGGACTGCTATCCTACGTAGTCACGGATTTACGCCTACTGACTGTCCCAGATACAGTGATAACCTACGAAACACTTGCGTAAGGAACCTTGCATCAACTGTTGCAATCTTCTTATGATTATCAAACTATGATGGACATTTTCCCGTCCCGATGCATGAGTCTTGACTATGGTAACACCATTGTGCCCTGAACAGCTTTTGCTTTTGAGAGACTCTTTTTTTGTCCTTTCTCTCTGTTAATATATCACACAGGTAATTTTTATTCAATGGTTGGAATTAGCAACGTTTGAAACTCTCGTGAAAAGATTGATCAATTATTCAGTGGTGGTAACCGCACCGTATCCTGTATTTGACATACAGCTTGTTTTGAATTTTTTTAAAATCTTTCCTACATATTTTCGTTCAAGTTTTGATGACATCACTTGACATTCATTTGAATGAATTGGAAATTACTGTTCAAACTAAAGGATAAATAGGCGAAATCGCACTTTTTTCACAGAGTTGTGTTAGGACGTTCACTTTTTACCATCCAAAACCGCCTCCGTCCTCGAGGGTAAAAAAACGATTGACGCTGTCCTAGTTAGCGGAACTGCCCAGCACGGTCGAGAGGTGACCTTGATTAGTTTTGTTACCCGCTCGCTATGCGCATTAGTGACCCTAAGTATTTCTTCTGGCAACTGTCCTTTTTATGATTCAGGAATGCATCTTGGCCACTGGGCACCATATAAGCACTTTGTATTTTTCGCCTTGGTCGCACACGTTTTGAGGCGGAACAAAGCCGTTTTTTGCACGCTTCTTTTGGCTTGTCTTGGGAGTGAATACGAGGACAGTCGTAGTATCATTCGGGACAGAGATTTTTGTGTTAATTAGTACCGGGAGGAGAATGAGAATTCTGCCAATCGCACTGCGAAATTGAGAACGAACTAGCGTATCGTTTTGGAGGGTTTACAGCAAGCTAATATCTTTTTTCCGTAACAGGACCATAATTGCCTTATGTTATGACAGTGTAATGTGCACCGTGAACAAACTGGGAGGAATACACACGCAAAATTCAGCTAACAATCGGAAAGTTCAATATATATTTCCAGAGTTTCATGGCTTGATAATGCCTGGTTAACCTGGATGATGATAGTTTGCCTGAAGCTTCCAGTCTACACGGATCACAAACGCGAGGGTTTGAAGTTACAACCACAGACATTTCCTCGAAGACGTGGCTATGGAACAAGTCTTTAAAGGTGTATACATGATTAGTGCAAACAAGTCTTTCTCTCAGAATGTTCGCAATATTTGGTTGCTTTCTTTTACAACCTACGAAAAATATCATAGGCCGGCAAACCTGTTACGATCAGGAAAATTTCCAGATTTTTCTGCAATGAGACATGTAAAATAATCTGTTCATTGGAAAATCAAGCTATGTAATTTGCTACACGTTGACCACAGGTTAACGCGAAGTGCGTCTACACAGGTTCGGAATATGTTCTCGTGGACTGCCAGACCTATGATCCCCAAACTTAATTTGCATGCTAAGGTTCCACATGGCGTTACGCCAGGCCATACACTAGTTTTAATCGATAAGCGTCTAGGCACATATTTTTTTCATCATGCCGTTCAGTTGGTCTACATTCTCTTAATCGATTTTGACTAAACATACTCAGCAGTTGCCACACTGTACAGTAACTTTTTGGGTACATTATAGTCAATGGTCATATTGTAACTCCATTTTCCAGTAACTGCGAATTTCTGCCGTAACTTAAAGGTGGCAATTCGACTACAGCTTTATAAATCGACCGTTGCACATTGCGTGATAAATTTTTAGTGGATTGACGCTGGCAACTACGATGTGCAAAACGTTTACATTATATTCATTATTGTCAGAAGAAATATGCAACTGTTATAAGTAAATTAAATTTTTGCCATATGCCTAGTCAAACAGCTCCCGCAACAACTCACTCGAAATGGAGCTGATTCGTATCGGTCGATCGGCACAATGTTCGTTCTCCTGCTTAGTCTACGATAGTGCCATTATTCCGAAGGACACACCTGTTTGAGTTACTTGAAGTTTTGGTTAACGTGCTTGGAAAATCCATTTCCTGTACAAAAAAGGCGTACAGTACCATTTTAAGACAGTCTTAGTTTTCATTGACATCACTCTCATGCCTGACTGGTTGAGCTCTTTGTATCTCTCAATATTTTAATACCAATCGATCACTGTTATTTATTTAGCAGTTGATATAATGCGCCTTTACTTCGTCAAACGTTCTATTCCGACTTGAATGCTATACCTGGACCCTTGTTGTGTGGTTTCATCCAGTTTACTAACTGGGAGTCAGGAAGAACACGAATGCGGAGAAACACGATGTAATGCCTAATTCAGGTTCGACAAAAGTACATGTAAATATATAGCATGAATTAGTTACCAAGTATGGCCAATTACAAGTTGAACCAATGTCCAGTTGGTTTGGCCACCTCGTGAATCAGTGGCCAAATATGGTCAATTTCATAGCTGTTGCACTGTGATCGGTTCATCTTGCTAGCACGGCATCCACGCACATCTTTACGTCTCATCCTGGTTGGCTCGACTAGAAAAACTTGCACGCCAGTGTTTTGTTGATGAAATATTTCGTCAGCCGTCTTCGATGTCTTGATTAAGTTATTTTGATGATATCGTCTCCTAACAGCAGTACAAGTTTGTAAGTGATGCAACCGAATAAAAAGACATTATGTCACATTTATGTTTTCTTGTTTTATATATCAAAATGAATCGATCGAAGTGAATCATACAATCCTTAGGCTGCACATCCTCACGGAGTGCTCGTCTGACAAAATATTGCACTGAAACAATTGAAACCCTGTCAAGGTGTGATTACCGTACCGTCAGACTTCGTGATGCTTCACTAACAGTTCCAAATAGTTGTTGACGTAGCCGAAGAGGTTGATCTCAAAGCACTTCATGTGACAAATGGAACGTTCAGTTGACAAACGCTCAGTTAGGTGATGCAGTTTGATGTCTACATTACCAACACTCAAACGACGTTGCAATGCCGACCGTTCGATAGTTGTGAACCCGGAAACAAAATCCGGAGTCCAAACCATTTTGTGAGAATTCCAACTGAAAGGCCTACTCAAAAAGCTTCCCCAAAGCTTACTCCTAACCGAGTCAGGTTTTCGAACGGCTCCAACAAATTGATGTAACGACAGTCATATTAACTGGCACGGGGGTGGATGCGCATTCACGTCAAATCACCGGGCTCCATCACACCACTGTCTGGACCTTCACGGTCCATGATCAGTAGCACCTGAATGCTGACAAAGTAAGCAACATTTGATCAAGAACGCAGCGCTGAGAACCAACATGCATCAATGATTGTAAATGGTCGAAGTAAAAACAAGAGGTTTCCCTAACAAATTATGTTGTTGCGTTAATAGTTTTTTAATCAAACAGTTGATAACTTGAAAAACCGCATTCACAAACGTAACAGACTTACAATATCGATTGAAATCTAACATTTGGTTCCACAGAAACTGTGGCACGTCATGCTATACCTTCAGATCTATTACGCTGTTCATGGACTCTGACGTGACCCATGCAATGTAAGACGTACCTCACCATCGTGATCCGTCTATCAGGCCGAATTCTTTTCAAGTCATTTACACATACTATCATTTACAGGACGACTTCACACTGAATGCGTCGTTGGTTTACCTATCTATCTGTGTAAGATACTATGGAAATTGTATCCGGCCACAGAAAGTGGTGGGAAATAGGGGATAATTGGTGCCCAGCGAAGGCAGGTCGAATAAACAATGCACGACTGTACGTGAGTAAAATGCATCCGGCCGAACAACTGTAGGAGCAAATCCCGTACAATGACGATGGGAGTTGGTGTGTTTCAAGTGTGGGAACTATGCTAATGGTTCGCCAATTCTTTAAAGGTCACGGCGAGGAGATATATATCACATTACCATAAAGCCGGAAGAATAAGAGGCAACTAGGGGAACAGAGAAGAGGAGTCACCACAGAAAGCGCTGACTAACTGTTAAGAGGCGCATCTCCTAACGAGACAGCCAGGACGTGTCACGCCACATCGTTCGATCGGCCCAGCTCGGACGGTATGGTCTTAGATGGTGGTGTGGTCCCATTCAGCCAATCAGATCGCAGGTGTGCGGTCGAAC
>LUCH01005006.1:5133-34084 GCA_013368495.1 Paragonimus heterotremus
TGGTTAGAGACGCTATCCGAGATGGCGATGTGTCGCAGTCAATGGCGTACCTGTATCCATACCATTTCTAGTTCTTCCGGCTCGTTTTCTTTTATTAAGTCTCAACCTCCTTAGTAACTTTTTCTTCTAGGATATTCCACGTCACTGTTGAGTTGAGCGGCGGCCTGAGCCACATCACCTTTTGGTCAGGCTCATGGCTGTTATGATGATGATGATGATGAGCGAATACCGCCCTAGCCATGGAAATAAGCGCTTTTATTTCGTGACCTACATCTCCACTGCCGTTGATGCAGCTTCCAAGTACACAAACCGGTCAATAGGTTCCATAACTCCATTGTTAATCACATATACGTAATCAGAGCAGTCCTGTAGAGCCGCTGTGTGCTGAGACTGCAATGCGCACTCCGAAGCATTCAGCAGAACGCGAAATAGCGTTTAGTGCTGTTTGTGCCACCTGAGAGTTGTCAAACAGCAACACCTTGTCGTCAGCATAATCAAGGTCAGTCAGCCTTCCACCAGGTAGGAGGTCCACACCGGTATCTTGTGACTGCCGGAGACAATCCTCCATTATTTCGTCTATGAAAAAATTAAACAAATGATGAAAGGGGACATCCTGGATGTACGCCGCTCATGGTGCTGAAACTGTCAGTTCACCGTTAACTCCAACCTGAGCTGAAGTATGGGAATAAAGCGCCGACAGTATGTTCACATACTTAGTCGGTACAACCCTGCGTTTAAGCGACTCTAAAAGTGCAAATCGATCCACCGAATCAAACGCATCTTTATAGTCGAGAAATATGGCAATTGTTGGCCGGTGACACACATGACACTGCTCCAGAATTTGACGAAGGGTAAAAATGTGATCTATGCGTCCCAGCCCAGGGTAAAAACCCTACCTGTTCTTCCCTAATGTTTACCTCCCGAACTGCAGTGAATCGACAATGTATAATGGATGCCAAGACCCTTGAAATGACTGGGGTTAAATTAATTCCCCTGTTTTTTTGCGAGAGCCCCTGATACTTTTCTTGAATAAAGGAACTATTATCGCGTGACATCAACAAGGAGGGATGGACTCCGTTGACCACAAGTTGAAACAACTCAGTCAAGGCCTCTACTAACGCCTTTCCACCTTATTTGAGAAGTGCCGGCAGGATATCACTCGGACCAGCAGCCCTATTACGTTTGAGAGCCGAAAGGCAATCGCGAACCTCAGTGGGTGGTTGAAAATCTACCGACCAGGGTGCTACATCACAAGTTTGTGGCGGCAACAGTAGAAGTAGGAGGCCAGCTAAATTGAATCTTCAAGTGTTCCGTCCAACTTTCTAACCTTCTGGACTTATCACAGATGAGTGTGTCATGTGCCTCGTTGATAGCTTCACTGACAGACAGTTGCCTGGGACCAGTAGCATGGCTAAGCCTAAAGAGTTTTTTGGTGTTTCCTGAAACAAAAGCGGTTCTCATTTCCTTAACTTTTCCACTAACCAAGCCTCACGATCAGCCTTCAGACCACGTTTCAGTTTCCTACGGATATCTCTTCTAGACTTGTTATGTGAACTACCAAGTGGAATGTTCCGTCTGACTTCTAACAACTCCAGGGATTTCTCTGAGAGGCGATGTTCGTTTAACTCATGTACCCCCGTGTCGCATGCTACAGTACCTGTAAGATTTGAGTTCAGCAGCTATTAGGATCTTCACAGTGAGAACTATTAAGGCAGCTTCTAAGCTGGTTTGGTACTTATGTTTCACAGATGATGAAGCTAGTTTCTTAACAGCTAGTTGTTACCCAGTAGAAATAAGAACAAAACGACAACGTACCAACGCACGAACTGAATCCAGGCATGTGTTCCAGTAAGGATATTTTTGAATGGAACCCCGCCACCTACAACTAACAGCTACGTCGTTTATCTGAGACCAGGCCTGATTCGGAAAAGGAGGGCATCAAGTAGGACGATGACGCGCACGATGCCTAAGTTTAGTGCTGGCTAAAAATGGCATCTGCTCAGTGCACAGCTGCAATAATCGCCCACCATTATACGAGTAAGGTGATGCAATCCAAAACCTGCCACTCAAACCAGACTCAGCCTCACCAAGGCGGCCGACTTGAGCACTCATATGTCCGGCCAGAACGACTAGATCAGAGCCACAGGTCGACCGAAGGAGAGCGGTCAGATCCGACTAAAACGCGTCCTTGACGTCGACAAAGTTGCAGTGTTCATGAGGTCGCCGGCTGTGAAATTATTCCTAGTCGACCAGGTACGTTGACACGATGATTTATCCTTTCCCGCCTGTCGTGCGGGTACTTCACTGTGGTTTCTTTCTTACAAACGATTCGAACATGGTGCGTGGAGAAACAACTCCCAACTACCTACTGTACAGCACTGGACAAACCTGCCCCCCTTTTCCCTCGAGAGTTTTTTAAAGTTAGGCAGCCTGTTGCAATACAGAAGAAACGCACCGAAGACTGAGTAACACAAATAAAAGAATTTCACCAGCGCAGCAGCCATTTGCAACCGACCCTCTTCCAAACTTTGATAGTCCCTATACCGTGTCATTATTCTTTGTGTAACTATGATCAGTCAAAAAGACATAATTTCCTCTTTCTCTGGAATAGTGAAGGCCTGTGTAATGCCTACTAGTTTTCTGGGGGAGAGTTTTGTAGCGACTATAACAAATAATTTGGACCGTCGCATTTTTGATGATTTTGGTTTCTGACCTACTTTTGTTTTGGCTAAACTACCTCCTCCAGGATTAAAATCACAACTCGCTCCCCGCCTCACCAGCTTGAAGTGTTCCCCTGTACACTATTTTTCAGGGTCGACACCAATACATGAGGGTCAACGCAGAGTTTTTGCTTTTCACTGTCGACCGGTTTTCGATAGTGAATACTGACTGCGTAGTATTCTATTGGACTGGTTCCAACATACCAATTCATGAGAGTTGTTTGACTGTCACGCAACCATGAATAGAAAATCCGATTTAAAATAAAGACATATGTAGGAACAGAACATGACTTTTGATGAGGGATGTATGCGTAAATTCAGACTTGCAACATCAAAGCGCCTGCATATTGAAAACAAACGACCAAGCTGGAAACCAGAGTAGGATTGCACTTTTAATGCAGTTTGTAGCCCATGGATTTAACCATCTGACTCTGTCTGCTTTAGTTAGTCCATGAACAACTCGGCTAAACAAAGGCGACAGTCACACTGCGGCGCACGTGAAACAAGATAGGCCACAACCTGTGACGATAAAGAGATTTTGCAGATCAGCAAAGGTCTTCTAGAAGGCCGATACTGAGAGGTTAGTGCAGTTACACAAAGACGGATATAGCAGAGGTAAGATTTCATGGCGAGAACACTCAAAACTATAGATATTAAGACTCCGGTAGTTAGTTTTTCAGTGGAAATGCGCCGAATATCGTCTAGTCTAAACGCCGCGTTCGTCTAATACACAGGAGTACGGTGAAAATGTTCACCTTGAAGCTCTCGACCACTAAAAGAGCAGACACTGAAATATGCAGGGCCAAAACGGTCCACGAATACAGTAAACGATACTGAACAAAGAAAGTGTAGTCACAAGCGATCGTGTGGCTTCTCCAAAGATCCCGGCTGCAACCGTACTTTCTTGCTCGTCTGTTCTGTACGCGCGATTCTGTGTACGCCTGCTAAAGGCCTGATATGAAATCAGTGTCACTTTTTTCAGTCGTGCAACTAACTGCACGCGGCGAGTGCTTGCCCTTTCCTTAACGATTCATCATCTATCCTGTTCATCGCAGTCGTTCGCACTGCACCTTTTCGAGCGTTGTTTGACACACCCGAAGGTTAAACGGACTTTTCACCCGGCACGCTTTCGAGTGCCGCTAAGTGGACTGTAGCCCAGTTCGCGCTTCCTTTTTTCTTTCCCTTGGTTGCTGTCGTTGGTCCCAGACTAGGTTAGAAGTAACTGCTTATCATGCTTCCAAACATGATCGAAAATCTACGGTTTGTTTCTGAACCTTACTGCGTTTTTTTAGTTCGATGACCGTTAGGACTTAGTTTCGACTGCTCTTCAAGAAAGGCACACAAACTGTTGGTGGACGAGGCCGCTGGCTATAGTTACAAGGTGATAGTCTGTGAGCGCATTAAGTTGCGCAAAGCATCATACGTTTACGCCTGTATTGATCGAGACGGTTAAGAAAATGCTCTTCGCCTCCGAAACAAGTTCTAGGAGACTGTTTAATGACATGGAATGTATGCAGGCTGGCTGAAAACACTCCTGTTAGTTATGAAAAGTGCATCGTTAAAAGACAATTATATCTGGATGTGGCGGGATACAGCGTAGAAGTTGACCGACATAAAGGACTCATTAGACCGTTGTAGTTAATAAACGTCATTTCAAATCTGTAGCAATGTAAGTGATCGCATGCGTGTTGTGCAACTTATTGAGCTCACAGACTATGACCACGTAACTATAGCTAACGCCGCGGACGAGGTTCGAGCGCATACCCACTTATCCACTACACGAGCCACATGTTCGCAAAGCCGAACAAAACACTGCATACGCGAGAGTAAAAGCAATTTCCTTAGGCATGATCAACAAGTTGACGTTTACGAACAGAGTGAAATAAAAGGAGGAAACAACACATACCGAAACAGACAGTGAGCATTACACCATATTCACCTCAGAATATCAGACAATACTGCACACCTTAGTTCTACTACTTACCTTCAAGTAATCTGGCAATTATACTGTCAATGTTCATTTTGTCGTCCCCCGCCATTGCTGCCGTAACAAACGAAACAAATTCAAAGAAGGCGCGGTACCGCACAAGACTAAACACAGTTCAGTTCAGTTTCAAACAGGAAAAGGCTTAGGCCAGAAATTGTCCAGTTTCTCACACTAGTGGGCTTCTGAGGGCACCCAGTTCTGCGACGATGATGAGAAGACTCTTCACTTCTTTGAGTTATCATGAGGGCAACCAGACGAAAGCTGTAGATTTCAAGCTCTCAGTGCCATTAAAACACAAGTTCACAACCACCACCGACACACACGAGTCTATCCTCCCGTTGGAAGGAAATGAAACAAGTGACAAGTGTAATCCAATATGCGTTTCATTTCTAGAATCCATAATTTCGGATGACTAACTTTTTAAATAAATAAATAAATGAAAACAACGAACAGGACTGAAAACAGTGATAACAATAACGACAGAAATGAGGATGTGAAGTTGAACATACTGAATCTACGAGAAGGATGGTACTAGGGAAACTCACCCGAAGGAAAATCTCACAACAGTTCCTAGAAGAAGGATTGCAGTGACCTGGAGAAACCCTCTGTCTGCTTGCTGTACGATGTGTAAAATCCTTCTCAAAATCTTAACCTACATTGTACATAAGATTTTAGGGATCTTTGCCCGCCGCCTGCTTGATGCATGCGATCGCGTTCGTTTGTTTGCATTCTTGTCGGCCCATGCGCGCCAATCACGCCATACACATTCTCCCCGCTTGCCCGCGCGCTCGACGGTCGTATCCTTAGCCTCTCTAGCCGTTTCGCGTATCGGTGTCGTTTAGCGCTGATCGAGATCAATTGTCATTATCGCATAACATATTTTCGGTCCCCATAATTATCGGTATTTTCATTTCGCGTCTGGTATTGCCGCGTATACCTGAGAAAGTGTTAATTTGTTGCACGTACGCACTAAAGGACGACCAACACTAATCAAGCTATTTTTGAACTCTCAGATTATCACCGGATAATATACTCCGTGGCAGTATGTTCCAGCAGTTGGCGACTCAACAATCGAAGGGGTTAGCTATAATCGATGTGGCAACCCTCTTATTCTCCAACTTGAAACTATGGCGTCGGAGGTGTGAGTTTGTATGCCGACCGAACAGATATTCCGTCTTACCTCTGGTTGTTCCCCTTAAAATCTGGAAGGTTGCTACCAGACTTCCATTGACCCACCTTCGCGCGAGAGAAAACAGATCAAATTGTCCTGGTCTGTCTTCATACGAGCTATCCTGCATTCTCTCCAGCAGACATGCATATCTCCCCCAGCACCAAATCTAACTTCAAAACAGAAGCAACTTCAGACGAAAGTCTGTCCTGCGTCGAGTTCTAGAAAAAATCCAAACTTCTAATTACAGGCGGTATTCATTAAATAACTAAAAATTTACTTCAACTTTCAAACAGATTAGTGGCCTGGAGAGGGCGTTTGTAAGCAGCAGTTTTTAAGAATTCCGCCTGTCATTGTACAGAATTTAGATGCCTTAGCAGTTGGGGGAGAGGGGGAGAAAGGTAGCAGTATCAAACTAAGGCAATAAATGTTGGTCAACAGGAGCCTTGGAAATCATTAAAGTTGGCAGAAACATCGACAGGTAGAACATTAGAAGCCCTGCATAGATACAATGGGAAAAATCTGCCAACATTCTGGTTTACCACGTTGGATTTTTAGTTCTGGGGAGTGATCAGTCAGCGTCGTGTACAAAACAGCGGTTCCCAAAGCCTCCACATGAGCTGTCCGAGGGAGAACTCGCCAAGGTAATACTCGGTGTTCGGAAAGCGACCAATGAACACAACCCTTAATTTACCTGTGTTGGGGTCCGGTCATTTTATTCCAGACAAATCAAATAGAATTTTAAGGACTTTCTGTAAGATAAAGGGACCGTTGTTATTGTTAATGGCACGCCATATTTTGATGTCGTCAGCAAACAGTAACACCGGAAAGGTGATTAGAAGAGAAAAATCATTTACAAATATCAAAAGTGGAGGCCGACCATAAGTTGAAACGAGGCACTTCACTAAGGCTAGGCCTTTAAGTAAACAATGAACCGTTCACGTGCGTCTTGCATGGAAGATTGATAAAGTGTGACTTAAGCCACTGGAGCTTGTTGCCTTGTACATCACATTGAGAAGGTTTCCCTTTTAAAATAGCATGGTTCATGTGGTCAAGTGCCTTGGCAAACTTTAGGTACACGACAACGATGCCATTGCCTTGATCGATTGTTTCGGTTCTTCTTACATTTGTATTGATTACGAGTCTCGCTTGCAAATACTGGCGCGATCATTTACATTACGCGCGTCACAATTCACTTCTGCAACAAAATTCAGTCATGATGCATTACTAAATCTTGATGTTATATACTTGTGGAAACTTGTTCTCGCGTAGTTTTTCCTCCCTACTTCCATTGCTGGACCTTTGTTTATAAGTGACTGGTTTCATTTGCGCTTGATCACTACGCTATTGCGCGACTGTTGCATCTAATCACATTTAAGTGAACCGTTAGTCTCGGACCTTGTCTATTTGGTGGATTCAGTATCAAGGTTTTTGTCATCTTTTGTTTAGTTTATACTAATTTTCCTGTACCGTAGTACCATATTATTAAGAAACTGGTCAACACGATGGTGTTCCCTTTTGGGTCCGAATCGGTTGCTCAGCGAGCTCAGAACTCATAAACGCTCGCTGCTTATAGACTTGACTATTCTAGATTCGGCCCATCGACATACATACGAGTAGATTCAGCGACATTTAGACAACCACTGAAGGTCCGGAATTATCACTGTTCTCCTGGGAAACAGATGGCATAACTATTGAGCCATGTGGGTGGACAAGCTGTTCAACCGCTCCACGCAGGCCGTCAGGGGCATACCACTGGGGCCAGGACAGCTGACCCGAAGGTACCCAGGCATAGCCAACACTGCTTTAGAGGAAGTACCCAGGGTGCAAGCGCCACTAGTTCCACCGCTAAGATGAACACAATGGGCTGATAACGATTAGGCAAAAGTACTGTCCCAAGTTCGGCGAAGAAATTGGTGACTTCGGTGTCGGAACTAGTAGAGCTTGTTAAGCTTAAGATTTGTGAAACCCCAGCTTTCGCCCTCAGAGTTGACAATACACATCAGAGAGGGTTTCTTCGATGACCAACAGGTCTTTGCGAGCTAAAGATACACACCAATCTCTTAAGGCAACGAATGTTCCCTGGTCAATATCAGATCCGGATGCTCGCCAACACGTCCATGCATTCCGCCTCTTCAGACCAAATTTGATGGTGCGAGAGCGAAGATAATTTGGGGACTTCTTTCGTTTAGTGCCGGACAAAGGTTACGGTAAGAATTTTGGTGAGCCTTTTAGGGTGATCATCAAAGTGGCAAAGATGAGTGAAGTTCACCCCAGACTGTGTTGTCAGGCGCCCGCGTGGCTACTTCATATCCATTTCATGAAAGTTATTTAGATTGCTGACCGTTGTGCAGATAAAGTTCGCGCCGAGAATCAGGTCAACTAAGAAATCTGCATGGTCAATCAGTCCCAGTGGTGCGCTAATCTCATCGAATCTTCGTTATTGATTACATAATCCAGCCCTGGCGGTTTTTGTCCGCTGCTCAACCAAGTGAAACCAAATAAGTACTCCCTGAAGCCCGATGGCTCACTTTGTGAAAAAATCGTTCTGACATGAAGCTTCCCATGTCCGTCTACGAGAAAACTGAAACGTTGATTTCAGATAGGCTGACACCACCCACTAAGAGGGTATGAAAAGATCCTACTGTGAGTAAAACTCCTAAGTTGTACATTGGGGGTTTATTTGTTAAACTTTCAGAGGATGGTGGACGATTAATCGCTCCTACTAGCCAACTGCTGGAATCTAGTGTCAAACTGTTTTCCTAAGCGCAAAGTCACCGGATTTTTACGAAGGAAAACTTGAACAGAAGGTGAACAGAGAGGGCTGATCCCTCTCCTCACTTCTATCAGCGCGGGAAAGAAACCACATCCTATAAGGCGAGCTCAGAATATAGGTGGGGAGTGCTGTGCAACGATCCCGTTATAGTAACACTCTAGGGCATTTGGGATAAAAAAAATTCACAAGGCTCGAGTAACTTATTCACTAATTTGAGCGTACTGGTGGACAGGAACTTCGTAGAGTCAGTGGTGAACGAATGAGCGTTGTTCTGGGAATGCGAGTTAGGTAGTTCATCCACAATGCCACTGCGGTTGAGGTCGCCCACCCCACAAAAACCGATTGTAGTATGATGTTAAAATCATCATATAAACATTAAGCATCATAAGACGACAGCTTCGCTCGGAGTGAATGGCTTTTGATAAGGATCCGCTCTTTTTTGGAACGATGAAGTGAACTGAAATCCCGCCAGAGATGACACGACGTCGGTGGCCGAAACGTTCCGGTATATCCGATGCCACCCCTCACGGGTTGCCAGTAATTTTGCGAGGGCTTGATCCAATTTTGCCCGGTGCGGGGTTGGGACGCATGATGCGATGAATATCTTGCATTTGTGTCAGCAACTCCAATTGAAGTTGGCAGGACTCGTCACTGTCTTCTGTCATGTTTCGAGTCATTGTTATGGGATTCGTGGACAGGCGTGGTGATAACATTGTAAGGCCGATCAGTGGTCCCTCATTCTTTCCTGACCAGCTGTCGACTCCGCCGTTCAGGCCACAGTAAATCCGGGTATATTCGGCCCCAAAGTCGTCCAACAGCTTATGTGCCGCTAGAACAATACTTTCCGTCCGATCAGAAGTCGACACCACGAACCTTACTGGCTGGGATTTGTCAGCCTCGTGGTAGAGTCCGGGATATATGAATCTGTGTCCATTTTCGTACAGAGACTGGCACTAAGTTGTCCATGATTTTGATTGCGTAGCTAATGGCACATATCTGAAGGTTCCAAGCAATTACAGAATCCCCCGAGAAAAACAACTTTTTAGCAGCAGCGCTGTCGGTGCTGGCAGAGGGTTTTGCTCACCTTACGTCATCTCAAAAGCGGTTCTCCCGAGCAGCAAGCGTGGGCTTCTTAGGTGGGCCTAAGCAGAGGACCTCAGAATTTTGTCTCGTCCCTTCGCATGCTGCTGGCGAGTTATCAACGTCGATGGTTTGTTCGGAGTAGCCGATGTAACCTTTTTTGACTTGGATTCGGCGATGACTGGTGATATGTCAGTAACGCTTGTTTTACATATCTCACCGGCTGTAGTCGGTGGACCGGAGGGTCTCTAATCTACGTCGTTTATTTTGAGAAGCGATTTGCACATCTTCGTTTAAGGGAAAAGCAAACGGTGACTTCAAACTTAAGCAACAGGCATATAAAATGTGAGTGTGAGGAAGAACTGTCCGTCAAATGTGAGGCACTGCACAATTAGCAACACTAGACAGTTGACAAGTCCTCTCATCAGAGTGGCGAGCGTTAATATTCTAGCCATCAAAGGAAGAGTTGCTTGTGCGGTATGTAACAAACGGATTCAAAAAAGAAAATAAACACGCTAAAAATTATTAGAAATAGAGTACAAAATAAACGGTCAGTTTCACAAAATCGAAAACTCCTCAAGGTACGAGGGTGCTATCACAGTCAAAGCTCGCGCATCGGGACAGAAAAGTGTCCTTCACAATAAGAACACCGTCAGGAAGGTGGCAGCACTTAACGCCAGATTCCTCGTTTTGGGTTTTCAGGGGACGCAGAACAATCGGTAGATATAATTCCGTCATTGCGTAGGAGAGCATTCTCAGTCGAAGAATAGCGGTATATAAAGAGGGAAACATATTACCACGAAAAGAGCTGATCACAGATGAATGAAAAACAGAGTTCAAATCACAGCCCAAAAAATGGAGGACCGACTAAATGGCGACATTACCTGAATTGGTTCTATACTTCGCGAACCTGTTTGTCTAGGCAAGTTGGCCTCGGTAGTCATCCACTGTGATGACGTCAAGTGCCATAGCAGCACCTTCATGAACCGCGACCACTTCGGGTTTGTTGAACGAGCTCGCCGTTAGCACTTGCAACTCCTCGAGGACTGTACAGCTCAAGTTGCGCAGTCGTTTCGCCAGGTCTTCGGCCATATGGCTGTGACGAGCACAATGCGCGTCATAGAGTGTCCAGCATCATCGAAGAATATGAGCAAGGCTTCTTTGTTGTCCACGGTCGTCACCCTAAGAAATTCAATCGTAACTTCAGCCACCTCGTGAAGTTCGGACCTTAATGTTTTGAACCCTGTAAACGGTACGGTAGTTCGTTCCCGACACAGCGCAGCGCTCGGCAGAATTTGTATTACCTTCATGGTAATAATTCACATTGAAATCTCCGTCCCGAATAAGTGGGCGACTGTCCCCGTACTCGCTTTCTGGACAAGCCAAAAGACGTTGGCAAAAGTGCAACTTTGTTCCGCTTCGAAGCGTGTGCGATCAAAGCAAATCACTAAAACGAGAGACAGTTACGGGAAAAAGTGCTTTAGGTCACCGACGTGCATAGCGGAGTAAAAATTCGGGCGGGTAAATAACTAATTAGGGTCACCACTCGACCGCTCTGAACAGTTCCGCTAACTGGGACACAGCCAATCGTTTTTTCTTCTCAAGGACGGAGGCGGTTTTGGACGAAATTAAACAGATTCCTTAACACTTAGTCCGCAAAAGACCGCACTTAAGCTGGATGGCAAAAAAAGGATTCTGGGGAAGATGCGGTCTGGGGTTAACAGCCAACGATTAGAGAATATAGATCGTGACACTTTCTGAAGACTGCGGCCATCTAGCAAACGATAGAGTTTATCCATCCATGCTGCGTGGGCTTCCTCCCTGTTTGACACCACTGAACCTTGAACACGTACCGGGAAGTTCACCTCCGTCAAGACAGGGTCAAGCGGACTATCTTTAACCACAATTTGCGGGACTGGGCATCGACTGGAGAGAAGTCTCTTCATTCGAGATTCGTGCAAGATGGGGCCAGTGATGGACAAACTCGGGATGTCCAGACTGCTCAAATGAATTATGGCGCGGATGAAACCGAGTGGTATGTCCCTAGGAAGGTGCAGCTACTACCGGATAAACTAGCGAATCGTACAGTCCACGGCTTTGAGCCTGGTAAGGTGGACTCGGCTCAATGCTAATGAGTGATTCATCATCGGGATAAGATGGCGTCTCAGGAATTCAAGGCGTTGGTGTGGTTAAAAGGACGTTTTGGTGGTATTTTACAATATCCTACGAAATTGTAAACGGCGACTGGTGAACGCTTCACCTTTCAACATGAACAGGATACCCAGATAAGTCACCGTGTCGCAGGCGCTTAGTGAATGGATAGTGTCCGGGCAGAAGTGAGTAGACTCGGCAGAGGCAGCGGTTACGTTGTGTTTATGGTCACCGCGGATCGCCAAGAACTTAGAGTTGTGCGTGTCGATCTTCAGTCCGGATAGTTCCAGGGCTGTGGCGACAACGGCAAACTTTTCGGGGACATGCGTAGTATTTTCACCTAGAACGATCAGATCGTCGGTGTTGGCGAAACCGTTAATCCGTTCATCGTGGAATTGATAGCCATGCTTTGGTCGAGGTAGAGCTGGCATTTCATCCACTGCAGTGATGAACACAAGTGGGGACGGTGGGTCACTCTAGTGAGACCGGGGCACGGGGCCACTGAGCGTAACGGGAGCATTCCCATGGGGTCGGCAGTGTGATGCGTTAGAGGTGGAGGGACACCAAAAGCTCGCGGCGATCCGATAATCGAATCCTGTGAAATGAAGTCGAACGCTTTGGACGCGTCGATATAAAGCTGCACACAGGCTTGAAGACGTGATGCATGAGTTCCGAAGCAGCGCATGAAGCAGTGATGTCGCCTCGAGGCAACAGTCACGGCGTAGGACTACAAACTGAAGAAAAGCTAGTTACACGTGCGCGTTCTAACAATCAGTCAATATCTTGTGAAACAGTGTATCAACGTCCCAGATGGGGCGACTGATCTGAACTCGGAGGGAGATAAAAGATTGTTCACTTTGGGTGCAAGTGTTATGCTAGAGCAACATAAATTGATTGAACAACACAGGGTTAGCAGGAAAAGGTTGAAGTATTCGGCCGAAGCATCAGCTTTTATACGCTCCGAATGTCTGAGCAACAGCTTGTTCAACCGAGGGGCGGTGCTTTTCATGTTCTTTGGGGTGCGCGGTACTTCTCCAGTGATAGGGTCGACCAGTCCGGATACATGTAGGGGATGAAGTGTCGGCTACAGAACCGAAATTGCCCAGTTGTCCTTCAACAGAGACAAACAAGACGAATATGGTTTAGCTCTGTTGCGACTGAAATCTTGTGAAACTCAATAGGCGGGCCAAGACGCGTAGTGTAGAACCAAGTATCTCAGAACAAGGATTATACAGCATTGTCCACCGCACGAACAACCTTTACACATGATCCATAGTTAGACCTTTTAACCGTCATTGCAAGATGAACGCAAGTTAAGATATAAGCCTGGAGCGACCAAGCCAATATGAACCAGTTAACTCGTAAGTGCTGAATTCCTCATGGTGAGGAAAGAATCAAATTTTAGCAAGCCGAAGTGGGAAAATTCACACTCAGAGTACACAAACCGTTCTGGCAGACGGAGTGATGTCCAGGGCTATTCACAAAGACTGAGATGAATGTCGGCGCATCGACCATAGATCCTCACCTCTCCTTATGTTTTGGTATAAGCCGTCCTTAGCGTCCTTTTACAAACCTTTAAACAGGTTCAAACATCGGTCTGAAAAAGCAGGGCTATTGATAGTCTCCCAGAAAATTCAGAAGCATGATTCAGGCAAGCGCCTTAGTCTCATGTTGCGCTGCATTACCGTTTAGTCCCCTGCACCTTTACACATCAGCGTTTTGTACTACAGTATAGCCCTTATTTGCTGGATGCCTTATACTTGACCCCCTGGCTTTCACCTATTTGAAAAAGCAAACCGATAATCCAATTCACATCGTATAATTTCGGGTACCCTCGAGGCCTGTGAACCAATTTTTCCTTGATGTGTTGCGATTCAGGCCTATAAATTGTATACATGTATCGTTTGCATCATATATCATTCACTTTCCGTTCAGCCACTTTGGAAATGAAAGAGGTGGAACCAAAATTTTGGGAAGCCTGACCCGGATGTGTTGTGTACTGTGCCAGAAACATAGTTCACCAGTCGGCAGTTAGATGATCATTTAGAAAGGTTTCCTAGCTGATTGCAAGCTTCCCCCGGGATCTGAGAAGCTCAGATGCAGTTGGAAACGTTGTGGATGCACCGTTCTTTGGGGTTGTTGACGGTTCCGCTCAGCTGGATCAAGCTACGAACCAGATCAGGGAAAAGCAAACGGGAAAATAATGACAAACTAGTAATTGAAACGTCCAGGATAAGTTGTACCTATTGTCTGCAATTCCATTGAAAGTTCTCTTGATGAGGCTATCTTTCACATTGAGATATAAAATCGACATGCTTGACATTTAGCGGCGACTTGCCAAAAAACCACCTCCAAGTTCTAGACCTTTGTTTAAGTAGAGTGGACACAGCAAATTCAATGAAGTTGCTCTTAGAAATTTGCGGTTGATGGGGTTGTACGCTATCCATTATAAGTGTCCCACATGCAAGGTCAATAGAAACAAATGTGCAATAACGTCGCGTGCAATCGCCCTCAGGACTGACGTCTCTTCGACTGGTGCTTATCTGAAATACTGCCAGGGAGGCTGGTCCAATATACAGTTCGGGTACATAATTAACCACCTGAACACGGTAGTGTAGCGGTGATGGGTAATCATTTTCTTGTTTGATTGATGATATAATGCAGGCGCAATGTGACCGATAACCACAAGACCACGTATACCTCCCGACTGATTTTTCCCGCAGCAACACAGTTGTCTCGCCGAAATAACTCCATATATTTGTCCCGGAGTGCGCAATTCAATGCTTCAGAAAAAGTGAGAAATATTTTTTCTTACCCAAATAGTCGTTTCAAACTTCTTTAAACCGTGGGACACCATGCCGGTGGACCACACAATTCTCGACGCAACTTTACCGATAATTTCTTAATCTGTAGCGCGTCCCATGCATTCGTAATTACCGAAGTTAAGTTGTGTCTTCATGAAATACCTACCGCACGGTTATTCCGTCAGCTTTCCGCCAACAAATTTTTGAAAATTTGCACATGCCTCGCTTGTGCCTTCGCCTAACGGTAAAGATTGCCGAGAAAAATTCGGCTTGACACAGCGTCAATCGCAACGTCTGCACCTCGCTTAAAGCGTGCACGCACCGTCAACGAGCTGAAATTTGGCAAAACTTGCAGCTTTGTGACAGTTGGCGAGCGTTTCCGTTGCGCACACGTTGCCTTAATTTGGTCACTGCCATGCTCCATTGGGTACACGTGTATCTTAACGGCCACAGGTGGTTTTAAACATTGACTGTAAATCGTATCAGTTTCAAATTGCCCGTCAGGAACCGTCACACTTGGATTCTTTGAACGTTTCCCCCCGAATTTGGTTACCCGCCGTCGTTAACAGTGAATGCTGACCAAAGTTTGAATCCAGCTTCGTAGCATTTCTGGATGCAACAGAATGTGGTTAGGCTAACACCACAACTTACCATCCGGTAACCAACTGGTTAGTTGGATGCTTCAGTCGGCGGCTGAGTTCCCTGCTGTTCGGCAACAACCCTCTGAGACAGAGTGTTTTGCCGTTGTTCTTATCAGACATCAGAAGCACGTTGAAAACCGATCTATTCACCGCGCATACTTGATTACTCTACGAGCGATCGCTATCCTTCCTCAGACAACAGGGTACTCCACGCAAAATATGACCCATTCAATTTACAGATAACCATGAACACTAAACCTGGCATATGCGACGACGCCGAGATGCGTCGATACTTGTCTGTCAATTTGTCTGCATATTGAAACTTTACTGATGTGTCCTGGCGATCTTTTCGCCCACAATCTGCATAACCTGAAGGTGTCGTGAAAGTTCCGATTCAAGGCGCAACGATAAGCTTAGTGTTACCTCTGTAATCAGGCTAGAACGGGCGTTTATCAAGGTGCCTCAAGCGTGAAGCGATGTGCGGTTCAAAATCTTTGGCCAACCTTAGCACAAGTTCGGCTAGGGTTACGACGCCTTTGGCTTTAACAATGTGAAACCACCAGAACAGACACAGTCAGAAGTCGGGAAAGCCCGTGAATTTGGCAAAATTTGTTAGCCTGATGTGCACTGTTTTTTTCCTTGCTGCAGTCCCCACTAAGGTGTCTTTAGACGGAGTAAGTGCATTGGTTTCTGTCAACAAGCAATTTGTTAAGATAGGAGATCTGATTTTCAAACTTCCATTAGAGCAGAGACTAAACACTGCGGATTGATCACCAAATAACTACATGGACACAGACGAGACCGTACTTTGAATTGGAAGCGCGGAAACTTGGATATCTACGGGAGACCATAACACGGATTTTCTAATGTAGACGCAGTCAAGACGACGGTCCTATTACTTACGAGACCCAAACCGGCAACATTCTCCTACCGCAGGAAGGTTGGTCACCGACTGAATTTTCCAGCACCACCGACTGTTCGTGTGAGCAACTTTCCGACCTTTGGGCAACAATTACGTCCATTGTACACCATCATCATCATCACAACCACCACCATCGTTATCATCATAACTATCACCGTGATCACCGTCGATTATATTTATCTGAATTCATTTGCTCACACCGGCGGCTGGCACGTGTTACGAAGCGGAAGTAGGTCTGATCATTCGCCTGTCAAAAATTCAGTTAACCGATGAGTTGTTATGCTGCAACAACCAATCCTCGAGATACCCCCCTTGGATAAAGCACTGTAACGACCACATGCCTCTAGGAGTTCCTGTCTGGATTTGGGTTTCATCTGCACCGATTTATTATGAACATGTACGTGGGTTTAAACGTTGGTCTAAACAGGTTTGGACACCAACGGAAACCCAGGTAACCGGAACGTAATATTCACGCCAACGCTCTAGCCTTCCATTCCACCGTATTACCGCTTAGCTTCCCGATCGTTTCTACACCGGTTTCGTACATCACAATGTAACCCTTGATTGCTCGCTGCTTTTCAAACAACTGACCATCTCGGTAAATTGGCCGTAGACCAGTGACCATCACCGCCTTGCGTTTCTGAACTTCGTCGAGCTCACTCAGGCGCAACATTCGGGCATACAGACTTTCGCTTCCACAGAATCGAAGAGGACCGTTGCATAGCGAGGCGTATTTGTAGCAGCAACTAGTCAGAAAGCGGGATGAACGGCAGTCGCTTGAGGGCCGTTTCAAACGGAGAAAGGCAAGTTTGACGAGATTCATCGTTTTTCAGATATTTCTGAGAAGGTCAAAACCGAAATTTCATGCAAATTAACCTCAATTCTCAGTTAACAATATTCACTACAAAACTGAACTACGCTGAAAAAGTGCTCAAAGTACTAGTTCGGTGGTGAAAAGTTTTCTACCATATTCTCAAAAACAGCCCACCGTTTGTGTTAGCCCACTTCTGAAATGTTATGAGCATGTTCACTGCAACTTTCAAGGTGGAGTATATACTACCCTAACTCGATAATGATCAGTTTTGTAGCATTTTGAAGACATCGGCGAAATGGGATTACACGACCACACGGTGTTGGCTTTGCAATTCAAGAAAAATAATGTGTTTGACAGTTAAACATTTATGACGCCATTTCCAGCTTCCTCATCAAGGCAAACTTCATGCCTTTTCTCTCTTCCACTAGGATTTTAGCAGTAATTGTTCGACGAAATGTTGCTCCTAGAGCTGTCCTCAACTGACTATCCTGTAGAAATTTCTACTTTTAGTATTTATGAGATGGAGCGAAAATTTTCCCCTTCCAACAATGAGTACTTTTAGAATTTAATTTTGTTCACTGCGCTATATCGTTTCCAGCGCGATCGCGATTCTGTGTGCTCATTCAGTACATTATATCGAAATGGGTTAACTCAAGCTGCCTGCCCATCACTGGGAGGTGTTTTTCATAGCCTGTCACCGCTTGCTGCTTAGGGCGGCAAATATCTGTCCCAGAGCTGGAAGTCGGTCTTATTGAAATGCCGTCGGACGAACCTGAAGATGTTACATCACATATACCGCTAGACGCCTCGAACACACATTTTCCGTCATAGGCCTCGCTAAAATCTGAAGTTGGCGAAAATACTGGCCAACCATCGTGTGAGACAGATATCTCTGTGGCACGTTCTTTTAAACAGTCGTGGCTGCAGTAATACAATTAAATGCCAGTGACCTTCATCGCACGTCGCGCGATATTTGCTTGCAAAAAGTGATATGTTTGTGATAACATTGAAGAAAAGAAGCCAAACATACAGCACGTACGTCGGGGGTGACCTCACACATATTATGATCCCAGAGAAAACTACCATCACACTTCATCAAGGACCCAGGTTGAAACAGTCGTGGGATAACAGAAGTGATTATTACTGGCCGAAACGTTGAGCAGTGGCAATGTGCAACATATCAGAACATACAGATATGCCTCAGCGAAGTTTGAATTCGATGAAAATCTCCACTAGCGGTCTTCAAAAACAATGTTATCATTTTCGAGTTCACTGGACAAGTTTTAACTGCACTGGAAGGACGATATGGAAATGAATGTTATCACCAGGGTTTTACAGGGCAAAATTTGCTTTTGACGCAATAAATATACGTTGACAAAAATAATCAACAGATCGCCCACTTTCCAGATATGTTGGAGTTCTCCTCAGCCTCAGTGACATTGCTGTTTGGCCACACGGTGTAGGCAACAGGTGTTTTAAAGGTTAAGCAGTGACAGGGTAAAAAGTGGCAGTCATACTGGTAGCTGTCAAGGAAGTCTGCAGTTGTCGGAAACATTCGCCAGCAGTCATCATGTTCGCCCACATCCACAATGCCTTCTGATGTGTTACTGCTGAGATTGCAAAAAAGAGTGCGAAAAAGGCGCCGTCGGATAGGATATGAAGACGAAAGCCACTCGCTCACTTCCGCGTGTTTGGGCAGAGCATTGATGAAGCATTCTTTCAAAGTCTAGCTCTGGTGTCGTTTCTGCAAATATAATGAAAGCACTAATAGACTGAAACAGTGTTCACAGCTGGAGGTACTCACTGTTGGAAGGGGAAAATTTTCGCTCCATCTCATAAATACTAAAAGTAGAAATTTCTACAGGATAGTCAGTTGAGGACAGCTCTAGGAGCAACATTTCGTCGAACAATTACTGCTAAAATCCTAGTGGAAGAGAGAAAAGGCATGAAGTTTGCCTTGATGAGGAAGCTGGAAATGGCGTCATAAATGTTTAACTGTCAAACACATTATTTTTCTTGAATTGCAAAGCCAACACCGTGTGGTCGTGTAATCCCATTTCGCCGATGTCTTCAAAATGCTACAAAACTGATCATTATCGAGTTAGGGTAGTATATACTCCACCTTGAAAGTTGCAGTGAACATGCTCATAACATTTCAGAAGTGGGCTAACACAAACGGTGGGCTGTTTTTGAGAATATGGTAGAAAACTTTTCACCACCGAACTAGTACTTTGAGCACTTTTTCAGCGTAGTTCAGTTTTGTAGTGAATATTGTTAACTGAGAATTGAGGTTAATTTGCATGAAATTTCGGTTTTGACCTTCTCAGAAATATCTGAAAAACGATGAATCTCGTAAAATTGGCCACTCTCTTTTTGGAACGACCTCCGAGCCCCGTGGTTGTGACAACGATGACTTCCGGTTCGGTGCCCATGCACATGCATCGCGGGCGTTTTTAATCCGGTTATCATTAAATCGAGTTGATGAACCACTTGAATCATGAGAGTTTAAAAGCACTTTGGGGCGGATATGAGCAAACAGTACCGTGTTAAACGTAGGCTTTACGAACTAGATTTATTTTTTTGCTTTTTGGCGATTGCGGTTGCATTGGTGCTCCGTCATTCGCTGGCATTAACATGGTGAATATTGACGCTTCTGCTTATCCGGCCATTTTACTTTTACATGTACCCACGGTTATGACTATTATTTCGTGAAATGATATTTACATCACGTTCTCACTTTCAGTTTCGATGCATTGTTCCCTTCCAATGTTTGTTGTTTATTATTTGTCGTATAAAATTTCACTAAGGACGCAATGAATGTTGGCTTTTTGATCTGAACGACATCTTTTGATTTTCGCTATCCATCGCTCGGCTGTTTTGCTTTATACCTTGTAAGCCTCACCTGAACAGTGAGAACAGGTGGTTCTTGCCCAACGCTAGGACCACTCACCGGTGTGTGTTTCGCGAAAGCGTCCGGGGCCCCCATTTTGTCTTGTGTACACAAATTATATGTGGAATTATCAAGCATGACGAACTATATCTATTCACCGATGACGTTAGAATTGTCTACACTTTCCTCCTGGCAATGTCAATCCTCATATGGGTGATACGCGGGAAGCTTTTATGTTTCCTGAGTCCGGGTGTAATACTTGGCTAATGAAAATTTTAGCTAACAAATCCATTTTTGTGGCGCATGGTTATCCTATAACGGAGGGATTTATACAGCTTAGCGGTCATAACATAGCAACTGCCATTTCAGCGCACAAGTTTAATACACTTTATTCTGATTCATTAAATTTCGCTGAGCACTTCTTTCGTAGTAGCTACAACTGGACGAATGACAGGCTACATCAAGCATGCATCACTTCTTCCTGCTGCCCGAATGCACCTCCGTAGCCTGTGCATATGGCCCCAATTCGAGTACTGTACGTTCATATGCAGCCACACATACAATTATAATGAACTGCCTTTGAACAGTCTCTAACATGCATTCACAAAGACTTTACTGGGCTATTTACTCACTGTGAGCTACAAAGGACGCTGACATACATTTGCACCAGATAATCTTTGGCTACGACAACCCAAGTTGAGCCTTCCACTCATGCATGACCAAATTTATGGCAGCAGGTGCATCGTTAATTCTGCGACAATCTTTCAACTCACCTCAAAATAGTCCGAGAACCAGGTTAATTTGGCAGGAGGTTAATTTGGCAGCCTCCAAA
The DNA here is from genome assembly GCA_013368495.1 of Paragonimus heterotremus. Taxonomy (NCBI): domain Eukaryota; kingdom Metazoa; phylum Platyhelminthes; class Trematoda; order Plagiorchiida; family Troglotrematidae; genus Paragonimus; species Paragonimus heterotremus. Next base: position 25,919 of record LUCH01005006.1, read on the forward strand.
GCTCAAGAAAACCGCTTTCACATTTTTCCTTGTTAAATGGTTTTGTATTTAAAAAAAACCTCCCATGTGCAATTACAGCCAGTAAGAACGTTAACTAATTCAAACGGAGCTTAGAAACATTCTGGCATGAACGAACATCATATACCTCTCCTAACTCTGCTTGCCTGATGACGCTATTTCCGAGGTTGGACCCGAGTGAAAACTATATATACCGCATAATGTTAAGTCACATACCTCCAACTTTATCTACATTATTAATCCAACCAGTAAAAGTATTAGTCTGGATTATGAAGCTTGTAAATGACCCCGGCACGATGGATTTTATACATAGTCGTTCGTAAAACTGGCACAGTGACAAGAATGCATGTGTTGTAGTGTCCACAATTCATAGCTATATTTCATAATTCATTTTTGTACATGTTGCATATACCGTTCTGTTACCTTCAGCTTTACAATTGTTTGGAGTTATCATCACCACTTTTTAAATTAAATCGTTACTGCGCATCATCCATATCTTCTTCATTCGTGCGGAGTTTTGGGCTGGTAAAGTGATTGACCGGTACAATATTTTAGCTCCACGCGTCAGCAGTTCTATCGACGCCCAATGTTCGTATTCCCAAGCCTCGTGTGGAATCATTCGTCGATCGTGTTCCGGATCTCATCTCCGATGTTGTCTTTCTTTCTTGTGGTGGTCCATTCAATCCAGCTGACCTTTGACCTACCTGTAAGTCGTTTCTATTTTACTGATAAATCTTTCGTTTGATTTGTACGCCCAACTTTCGAGCCTATCCGTTACTGTTAAAAGTCTTCTCTGATATTACCATATTTTGGTCACTTTTGTCATTCGATTGATTAGGCCACTGCAGTCTACAATCAACACACGCAGGTATCCATATAAAACGCATGTTTGTAACAAACTGATCATACCGGTACGATCTCATACCATGCTTGATGGTAGCCATTCTATGTGGTTCTTGATCATTGTGCAAAAACGACCTAGGTTGGAACCGTTCGTGAAAACAAGCGGAGAACAGTATACCCAACCAGTTCATCTCACGTTTACACGAGAATCTTCCGTTTACGTCTCTGTTTCTTATCCTACCTTACACCCTTGTGGTATATCACCTAACGGTAATTCTGTGTTGCTAAACGTCCACCGCGATTAAGATATCGACCGTATAGGGGGAAATCGGTATTAAATTGCGGAAAACGCTGTTAGTTCTTTTTTGAGCTATATGATAATCGTTTACCGCTGTTGTATACTTTGTTAACTGACACAATCAGTAATTTGACAAAATGGGGTTCGTCTAAAAACTACATTCTCCATCATTCGCCCTAGTCCATGTGGTTATCTTACCTTCTTTTAGTTATCACGTAATGCTACAGTTCATTCTTCATTCCACAAATGTATTTAACGCACGAAAGCACTTCACAAGGTTTGGATACTTGAACTCCTGTACTGGCCGGACCATTCGCAAGATTTCGTTGACCTTGACCAGTTAACGAAATGTTGTTTAGATGTCCGCCCATATTTGTGTTAGCGTCCAAAACTTTCTGTCTCCCCTCATCCAGGCAAAAGTTTCTGGGCATTTTCCCGATGTATATTGTGTAAAGTAATGACGAAATCCTTCGACTCTCAAGTTTTGCCATCTTTAGGTCATCTTCTGCCGCATGAACTTGACGGTAAGGTCAGTTTGCAACATGCGGTCAAAACCAAAAACCGCGCACTGAGTGAGTTGCAATTGTGTGACAGAGCTTGACCCTCGGTTGTTGGCGTCGTTTTGCTTTTGCTTGCGTAAGTTTTGAACATGGCCTACTTGCCTTTGTCTCATGCTTGTTTGCGTTTCATCCCTTTAAAAGACTGCTGCTGCGACACGTTCCTTTTACTACGAATCCCCTTCCACACTGGTTAAGCAAGAGCTAGCCTCGTCAAAACTGGTTATTTATGGTTGTTACCTGTGCTATTTAGCTGAAGACCAGAAAATCTAAGCAGGAATGAAAAAAAGGCAAAGATCTCCCAGGCGCTCATCCTAGAGGAAATTTTCTCAGGTGCAACCGAGCTGAACGGTTACATTTTTTGATGTTACGAGCTCGTCGCTCGTTCGGACATTCCGTGGAGCACAGCTTACAAAATTGCCCGAGTCGCCCTTACCCTCGCAAGTTTCTGATATACGATTAGTTCACCGTGCCAGTGCTGGTGACACCAATATTACCCTCGATGCCAGTTTTCTTGAGCGATTCCGTTGACGGCATGTTTTTCTTCAAAGCGGCCAATTCGTACAAGCTTCTGGAGGCGTGTAGGGTGTGGGCCTGTTTGTTCCGCCGTTGGATGGGCGGTAGGCCTGGCAGGATCTGACATTCATGGTTCACAGTCTGATCTGGGTCAACCGAAAATGCAAAACAGCCGCCACAACACACCCCTCAAGCGCGGAAAGTGAAAGGAGTGTTTTTGGGTCAGCTGTTGTATAGGGCTACCACAAAATGAACTTTTTGTCAGCAACTTCCCAGCATAACAACAGCCTCATCCGTTTACCACCCAAAAACCACAACTGCTTGACAGTACCCAGTCACCGAATGCTCTGCAAACCAGCTGTGGTTTTAAACTTCCCTTCGCACAATCTAAAGACGAAGAAATTAACGTCTTTGCAGCTACCAAAAAAGTGGTGGCCCCGCGGGACACTAAGCATCGCGCTGAATTTTGCCATGAAACTGTTCAGTCACGCTATCGTCCTAAACTCTCGGTGGTTGTCAGTGTGGACAAAATAAAGACGCCGAGCTCCGACTTCCCCAAAACGTCGAGCGGCAAACGTTGACATGGTCAGCCCGACAATTTCCGCTCCCCGCTAGTTAATCCGCATTCCATCTGTACTGAAAGCACCTCCTCAGTTTTTCGCCATCCGTCAATTTCCACTCCAAGACATCCTTGAGATGAGATGGTCCTACGCTGTAACTACACCAACTCTTCCAGTCTGATGAATGAGCATTCAGAACTACGAGTGATGGTATATGGCGCCCAGGGAAACATGATCGGTAACGGGACTAAGTGGAGATTAGGCTTGTATCCCTAAGTATTTCGTTTACCGCATTGATTGCATCATGAAAGTCATCGAATGGACAAATTTCTCTCTTACGCTTAAGTTGCCACCCTACTTCTTACTTAGTGACAATACTTCCCGTCTCATGTGCGATGCTGTTCAGTCATAAGTGAAATTCGGTGGTCATGACTTGCTCCCATTATGAAGTATTTTCCGTTCACCTTCAAACACTGGACAACCAGGCTCTTCATTCGCCCTCGGAAAAGGTCATTCACGCTTACCGTTTCAAAGGTTTGCCATTTATGACGGATTTCATCGCTGTGAATTCTTCTTTGACCCACAGTCCTGAATTAATTTTCGAAGGGAGCTTTAACTTAGGTGCATCACCGACGGCGTAACAGAAAACCTGATGCCGGGGCGGAATTTTAGTTTAGGTCGGGAGGTTTGAAACGAAAACTGTTCAGTTTTTTGCATACGTTGCCCGCTTGATTTCTGTGTGCCGCGACAGCGTTTAGCGAGGCCCTGCTTTGAGCGGCTCGTTTTTGTGGTAAACCTCCCTTGTGTCACAGTCGTTATTTGATCCAGGCGCTTGTTTTCCTTTATTACTTAATACAGCAATCTACAAAAACAAAGTTGTTCTGCACTCTTAACTAATCACGCTCTGACCGTATTTAAATTTACCTTAGAAAGCCTCACATTCGTTCACGTTTGGCTACTGAAGTAAAATTTTCCCTACATGGGGGCGAGTTGCCACGTTTTACATGCGAGTTGATTGCATACTTTTTTCCACCCAATTTTGTCAGATGGCCAAGACGCTGGACTGCTCTGTCTGCCTTTCTTTTTTGTGAGCAGAAAGCCATGTTGCTGAGTTGGCAGGATGTGTAAACTATTTCGATATCGTCCGCAAACAGAAAGTGCTCGCCGTGTTTAATGACATCACCTACGTCGTTAATATACATGAGTGAAAGCAGCAGTCCCGGAACGTTTCCGTGGATTACCCCACTAATCGCCGGCCTTGTTGTACAGAAGCGCCCTATAATCTTGACTGTTTGGATGCGGCCTTCAAGCTATAGAAGGTGTCCTGTATGTTATTTTACTCCAGAGACGCTTATGGGGTACATCGTCAAAGGCCTTCTGCATATATTACTGTTTGATAACTACCGCACTTTCTGCGTTGGCGGACATCGATAAACGGTCTGAGAATTCCCAGTGACATCTCATCCAAGAGGGCTTACCATGGAACCCGTGCCGTGAAAGGATTTTAGGGCTTTGTGACCTTAAGAACTCGACAGTCGGCATTTTTATTATCCCCTCGAAAATCATTTGGCAGACCGGTATGTGGCCGATAATATGATAGTTACCGACGTCCTGCCTTGGTTCAATTTCGTAGCGAGGCATGATGACCGACTATCTCCAATGAGGAGGAAATGTGCTGGAAAAGAGTTTTGTCGTGGACAAATGTAGTAAAAGAGTGTGTATATCCTCACCTCTTTGTTTGATAGCCGGTGCTGAGATACCACCGGATGCAGAATGGACTGTGGCTTTAACGATAGCCAGCTGTGTGCGGACGCTCCTACCCTCAATTAGAGCATTATTCAACTTTTCTTGTTTTTGAAGGAAGATTAACAGGCAATACAGCGTTTTCTAAACGAAGCAGCAAAGTGAGCTGAAGATTTCACAAATTTTAACAGGGTCATCAACAGTCGTCTTATCTTCGAGAGTAGTTGCTTGTGTAGCAGTGTCCGTCATGGAATTTCTCCGTCTCGTTAGATGCCTTGGTTTTATGACTATCTGTCCGTTACCGAGCGTGAGCTTTTCTTTGTTTATATGACGCAGCCGCGTTTGTTACTTAATGGGGTGGTGTGATCTACGGATGAACAAGTGCAGCCCAACAATGACCTAACAATACCACGTATTTACCGTTAGTCAGCTTGTGCACTCAAAATCCTGCTGGTCTATTATTCCAGCCGAGTATACTCGCGGCGTGTCGGGGCACTCGCGATCACTCGAATGAAGACAGCTGAGTGTGTCTAGGTGAAACTGTTCATGAACTTCAAGCTACCCCTGGACTAGCGGTCTATTTTAAGCCGCTGACTGATCATAATCCCTGTACTATTTTTCGTAGGTAACTGAATGCTATTTCCCCACTGCACATTGCTGACAAACACGAGCATGTTTACGTCGATCCCGAAGTACGCCAGTGCTATAGAACAGTGTGTAGAGGGTAACAACCGACGCACGGCTGTTTATTAGGTTGGGGTGAATGATAATGACATGGCCTTTTGAATGTTTCTTCAATGAATCCCTCGATTACACTGAAATTTTCCATTACAATTCAAAAGAGTTTACGGATAGCTGGTGGATTTTGACTATTGGTCGATAGATGAGTGGCCGGTGCAAAACTTTCCAGATGTTTGTGAAGACCCGTCAACGTGGACTCGGATGATGAGGTGGAAATTTACGGTTGAAGTGAATGACGTAAACTGAGGTCACGTGAGGGGAACGCCAAATTTGAACGTTGCGGCTGAAGTTTCGTCTGTCGGAAGCAGTAACGCATGATGAACTGCAATTCGTGTTAGCCCTCAAATAATTCCTTCAAACGCTGTCGACTTAGGAGCTATCCGCGAAATTCTGAAATTGAAGGTGAGTTTCAAAAATTCACTGATCGACCTCAGGGGAAATAAACCATTCCCCAACAACACTCGGAGGCACAGATGGCAGCGAGGTAAGGATTGCTCCAAGGCTTTATTGTGTGCGGTGTAAAAAAGAACTCGGATGAAGCACCGTGGTGATTATTACATCGTTTCTCTAATAAGACCTACTGGGCGCCCCACATAACTAAATCTTTACTTTTTTGTCTTTCATTTCGTCATTCTTTTCTTAGAGGGAAAAACTATCAAACAAGTTATTAGGTCTTGGAATTTCCAGCTCTTTACTTGTTATAACGTTCCATAATATCCAGAATCACTAGATTATCCTCCCTTAACGTTGTTGGTAATAGCATGATCAGACCCCACCTAAATAACTTTCCTTGCAGGAGCCATGGCTATTCCCTGAAAGTACAGGGGATTGGGATTCTGTGGGACAAGTGCACCGTTTGGTATCACCAAAAATGTAGTGACCTGAAAGACCGTTTTTACGGGCTGTAATTGGATTCGTGACTCTAAAGTGGACATGTCACGTCTGTGCTGCTTGTACTCTTAGGCGTAAGATCCTAAGCAATCTTGTCTCGGCAACGTCAGTCCAACAGGGCGGATTGAGTCCGGAGGATACGATACAGGAATCGTCTAACGATGGTCGACGTGAGCACGGTCAGATCGGCGGTCGGCTGGGTGATCATACGCCACCCGTCGACGGCGTTCGAGGCGAAATGTCGAACAGAAAACTGATGGAGCTATGGAAGAAATTCAGGGACATAACTGAGTGGAAATTAGCGAATGGTGTGGTTCCAAAGCGACTAAGATGAAGGATGCAGCGTTTTCTACCGCCACATTTTTAAGTAAAAGCTGCCAGGCCTACTGGATGCCTTGATAACTCTCCAGCAAGAAGTAGATAGGCGTGCTGAGATTCTTTGTTTATTACAAAAGGGCAGGTGGTTCGTGAAAAATCCTTCGCGCAGTTAGAAAAGGCTGGCACGGTAGCGAAACGTGGTAACAGAAGTAGCTGTGCCGTCTAGTTTACTTCAGCTATGATCAAAGTTTATAAGAAGAACACGGGAGAAGTCAGGATAAACTTGTACTTTGATCGTTCAAGATATATTATATTGATCTGCTTCCATTCTGTCAAAATATTACAAAGCTCACCGATAACCACCAGCGAAGCCCACAGCCGGCAAAAACAGAGACCATCAGTCATCGGAATCATGAGCGTCCATGATAGAAGGACTTGAGGTGTGTAGCTGAAATGAAACAGTTGAGAATCAATGCTACCGTCGGAAAAGTAATGAGCATCAAAGCTCGTCAGTATCAGTCAGATAAGTGAGAATTGACTGGCGTACATATGGCAAGCTACATTCAAGCGTAGTCAGTACGCTACATACAAAAAATACGCACGCCGTTATTGATAGCTTGGGGCGTGTTATCCATGCTCACACCATACCGCAAGTAGTAACAAACACGCGATTAAGTAGACAGTAATCTATCCAAAGTACTACCGAGGAAACAGGCTGACCACATAATCCAGGTGTATAACTAACCCAAAAACATAGTGGCATAGCGTTCATTAGAAAGTACGTCAATAGCTAGTGTGCGATGCCATGCAGACGCAACGTGGTCGAAAACTAGAAATTTAATTATATCTTTCTAACCACGTAAAAGTGAGTGTTTCCGCGTCGTCCGAATATGTGCTCCAACATGGAGACTCAGACAGAAGCATTTTCAGAGCGCTAAATCGATTAGGTAAGCCATCGTGATGCTTTTATCTATAAAACAAAGTGCGCATATGAACATTTTTTGGGTATAGCCGGTTCTCCTTATTGCAATACAACTACTATACTGGATGAATTCCACATATTCGTTCTATAGCACGCATTTTGGTATTCCATGAAAAATTTGAAAAATCTTTCACTGCACCCAAATGGCCGTTCCCAACTCGCTTCGGCCTTGAAGCAGCATGCCGGCGAATTACACAATTGCCCGTAAAACTGTTAACAACCGTATAGATCCCAGAAGGTTCTGAGATTGCGGAACTGGCATGAGAGGCCTGGTTCCAGTATCCGTAATCTCCGATACATGTCTTTTCAGTCTGCTGTCCCTCGAAATACAGACGGCTTGTTGTCAACTAATGAAACGCCAGGGACGCTACAAAAGGGGAGATTGTGATGAATCCAGACAACTCGTCTAGAACGGAGAAAGGTGTGACGTTTTCAAAGTGACTGCTAACTGAAGTTTTCCTTTCGCACAGGATGGACACTAAGGATATCTTCAAGTTTATTTCAGGCGGTCGCACTGTGCAGGAGTGTTCCTCTCATCATCATCATCATCATAACAAGCAAGAGCCTGACCAAAAGGTGATGTGGCTCGGGCCGCCGCTCACCCCAACAGTGACGTGGAATATCCTAGAAGAAAACATTACTAAAAAGAAGACTAAGCGGAAGAACTAGAAATGGTATGGATACAGGTATGCCATTGAC
>LUCH01005006.1:37484-47520 GCA_013368495.1 Paragonimus heterotremus
ACCTAGGCATTCCTATGCGGTCAGTAGTGCGACATACAATCCTATGAGTGTAACTGCTTTTCGTCTGACTGCTCCCCTTTGGTCTGTCTGACAAGGTTGCACCTGGGAGGACCGGAGTCCTAGTGAGCATAGCCCGCCGGATCAAAACAGTACACAAGCCCGACCGCGTCGTCAAGGTAGCAGTATAGGTCGGGAGTCTCCCTCTAGAGCTAGAGCATGGTTACGTTCTCCCCGCAGTTTTTTGGAGATTAGACACAAAATATGAACAGAAACGGGCAACTCAACGTAAGCTACAATAGGAGTTGATTCGGAAGGTCGAGCTACTCCGCTGAAGTTGATCGCGTTTCTTCCAAATTGATGCGAGCTCTTGAAATAGGCGTTTGGGTTCCCCTGTACTAAGTTTGAGTCGGCTCCACGTACAGTTGGTGAAAGAAGACTACTTTCGTTGTGCAACAGAACGTGCGATGTTGAGAAAAATTTAGAACAACCCCTAACAGCCACTGCGGATGCAGATTACGCAGCGGTCACCGAGTGATGGCCGAAGCCGGCGATGAGTATCAAAACTTCTGTCAACTCTAATAACGTATATGTCGAGTAGATCGTTGCAGTTAAGAACGGCCTTTTGCTTCCAGTGACTCAGTATCAAAAACAACCGTCGGATTAGGCAATGTTAATGGCGCGTATCTGTAAAAGTGTATAGGCGGTGGAGTCCTAGGACCAGGAGCCGTTGGCAGCGTTGTATGTTTGAATATGCCAAGCACGAAGGATCCTATTTTGGGGATTTCATTGCGTGGGAAGTTAGCTGGGTGAAAGTGCATGCACAAAAGTGGTGGATCAGTGAAGCTCTTTCTTGATTCCTGCACAACAAAGTCGCAATTCAGCACGTAAGCCAACATACACAATGGAAGCCTGTTCAGACAGCATTACAACTTGAATGTTGTGCGCAAGCCTGATGTCTTTATTCGGTTGAAGATACTGAAGTCGTAGAGGTGGTTCAACGTAGGCTTACAAAGGTCTTTGTATACCTTCGAAGAACAGAGTAATACAAGAGACCTGAACACCAACTCTTTTCTCCTTAGAACAAAGGACAAAAATAGAAAAACTCACGGAAGTTTTCAAGGTTCTGGCCGGACTGCCCGAGGCAGTAGTGTGGGTGCGTGCCCGCGGCGAGGATTCATCACTCAAAAGGCACAAATCGTGGGCTTTGAAAGAGAGGGCTAAGACTGGAATCCGGGCCAGCTTTTTCACGCATAGAGTTGTGATCAGCAAGAACAGATTGCCGTCCATGCTGGTTCTGGCCGCCGGGGATGCGGATTTTTAAACTCAAGCCTGATGCGCGTGGGCTGCCAGTATTTCCGCATCTGGAAAGAGGATGAGTTTACCTGGAACCACTTAACGTTTTGGTACCCCTCTCGCCTCCCTTCTACTATCATTTTTGCTGAGCTTCTCGGTTCTTCGTTGTTGCCAGCTACAGGTAGTTTGCTTGTGACTTACCTAGGTAACTATTTATCCCTTTGTAGCTGTGTCTCCGTTTTCGTCACCATGAATTTTTCGTCTTGTCATCCAGGAGCTTGAAGGAGATCATGGTGACACCAGCATTATCTTCGAACCTGTCCGTTTTTCTGAGTATAGGATTGTTGTGGAAAGTGATTCCAAAACAACTCCCCTGCAACACTTAGACCGATGGTCTTCACGAGGTTGCCTGCGTGGTCCTGATTAAAAATTAACCGAGATTATTTTTGCCGCTCGCTTAATACTGAACTATCTTCTACGTACCATCGGAGATGTCGAAGGGATGTTTTTCTTCCTCGCTTCTAACAGCACGATAGGATGTCCGGAGCTCGCTGGTGCAATAAACTAGATATCAATTGGCTACTATCCTCAACTGATGTACCCTGAACCGAACTGAACTGAATATTATTGAGAATTCAAAACCTATCTGCCGGCTTGATGGGAAAGTCAGCTGATTCCGTACCATATGACCGGAAAGTCTACTCAATAAAACAAGGGCGTTTTCCCGTAATTTGTACCCTAGGTCGTCACTTTTGGCTGCCTACAGCTGACATCATGCCCGACAGTAAGCCGTATCACGTGCAGGTATTTTTAGCGGCAAGATTTGTTGGGGACGATTGCTACTCCTGGTAGATTAGGCAAAGATCGGTGTAACTTCGTCGCAAATCTTTTAGTGCATGATAACGCGTCATGACATGCCAACCCAGAGAGATTTGGATGGAACGGTGTATAGTGAGGACGACTGTTACGTAAGGCGACCTATCCACCAGTGCTGAATCTGATGGTTGACGTGCAGAGTGTTGTAAAAGTGAAGGATAAAATAATCTGTGAGACGACGTTAAATATGTATCCCCGGACTGTTTTTTCAATGGGAGTGCTGAATGTGGGTTCCGGTCACTTCTATCGAGAGGGACATCACTAAAGCCTGTTGTCATAACATTGTCAGTCATACCCAGCTCGATACATTTCGGCAAGCTAACCGAGAAACTACGGTTAAATTGAGAAACCGACATGTTCTCGGCGGGGGAGTATTCAGGGAAACCACAAATTGCAACGATTACCCAATGAATCAATTGAGTTAATTATTGTAATGAGGGCATATTTCTGAACGCATCTGTGAGAAACACACGCAGATGAGCGTGATGAATGCACACATTGCAACGCGATGCGCGTAAATACATATCGTACGCGTAATTAATAATTGTGCAACACACCAATTATGGAGACAAAGTAATGAAACAGACGTAGGGGAGAAAAATCCCAGTTCATGAAGACGCAGTTGGGGCACATGATTCCAAAAACGTAGTTCTCAAAATCTACAATGTTATATAGAAAATACTGAGTAGTTACATCAATTTTCAGTCCATAAGGTTAACATTAGCCTAGTGGTCAGGGTCATGCCAGAAATAGGATACTTGGGGAGCACATTTCCTTTCGCACCCACTAAAACTGAACTTCTGAAGCTTAGAAATACCTATGACGACCCTGAAGTGCAATTTTCTAATTGGACAAATTGTTCTCCTAAGTCGAGATGGGGGAATTCACGTTGGTAGATGAATATACATGCGCGCACTTATAGTATATGCATGTTCAAAAGTTTCCCCATTTAAGGGAACGCATACGCACATGAATGGGACATATATATATACATATCAGTATATATGTGTGTATATTTCAAGCGGAAAGTTATTCTCTTTACAAATATGCATAAATGCATATTAGTACATATACCAAATAAACTTACCTATATAATTATATATATATGGTAAACGGGGTATATATAAATATTATATATATATATTATATATAAATAAACAAGGGCTAAGCTGAAGATGCGAAGTAACCGAGCTGAAAGTTAATCCAACAAATAGGATGTTTTAAACTGGGTAACAACCACCGGCTTCGTAGGAAGAACCGATAAGCGCGTATAGCGGAGTTTATTGGGAAATGTGTTGTGTCCTTGTTTTCACTCAATTCAAACAAAAATGTACAATGTGGTTTGATGCAGCGATCATGCAATGTTAGCGAAATAAAACACAGAATAATGAACTCTACAAACTCACAGTGAAATGTAAAATTAAACAACCCATTATTCCCAACCAATTTATCGAGCCAGGTATAGTCTGTACACATGTTCTGTGCCTAAATCAGGTTCGCGTTCACTTCCTTCCAGACGCTGTTACATCGCTTCTGTACTCATTTTGCCCGCTTGTATTGGGCCGCGTTTCATTACGGAAGAGGTGACCCTATGCGTATGCTTAGCCCGTTATTGCTTTCTCCAAGATCTTCGCGGACACCATTGTGATGCATTTGGCCGCTGGTTTCAAAAGCTGTGGTTGAGTTAACTATCCATTCAGTATCCGTACATATCAAAAACGTTAACTGGGGTTTCGTCAGAATTGCCGGATATTGACCAAAGGAAGACCCTGTACTCCGCACGCCACTCATACTCTAGGCTCTTCAGCTATTAATACGGATTCCAATATCCACTCTTCATTGCTCAGCGGTACATCATCAACAACTCTTGAAGTAGCGCCTACTTAGATGTTAAGTATTCCGGGGCTATTGCACCTTGTGACCTTGACACAATCTGCTTGAGATTGACCCGTGAGCCACAAACACAGAGAAGAACCTGATATACTGCCTGTACGTAAATGATGACTATAATTTTAATATAGCGCCAGTTTGTTTTAACATCAGCCTGATGGGCGAATTTTAACTACGTTATTCTCCCTGGGCAGTTCACAAAAATGATAGACGTAGCGCTGCTCAGCATTACTTTCTCACCCCAGAACGGCACAAATATGCCCACAGCGATTCTTTTAACCCAAGAAGACAGATGGGTAGCCGTGATGTGTCCACATGCGTTAGACGTACGCTCGCTGTGTCAAAAGTCTCACGCCTGCCTCCTATGGTTAATTATGCCACCCTCAAGTAAGCCACCTTGCGGAACATTGCCGACAATACCGTTGAACTGAGAAGCCATGAGATCGGCTAGATGTATCTTATGCTGAAACGCTTAGATTCGTTGAAAGGATACATTCGGCTTGTTTCTTTCGCTTCCAAATTGGGGTAGTAGTTATGTAGAAATGGGAAATGGAAAGGTTCATACCTTCTAAATCGTTGCCCTATAGTATGGCCGCTAGCCTTGAATTGGCATGCCGTCAGTTGCCGTGGACAGATAGAGTAGCATGAGGGATCAAAAAAGCCCAAGGTGTCAAGACCGAAATGATGTCTATCAGCTCCATCATAATTCCTTGGTTTCCTGAGCCAGAAGTTGAACGCCCCTACCCGAAGAACAGGCAGTTTGGAGCAGCAGTCAGTACAGTCAACTCTTAGAGACACGTCTATAAACCAGCCTCGCAAAGCTCCGTTGTGGATTTTCAACTGTTCACACTTGATCAGTGCCATACATGAAGATGTACGTACTCCAGAATTGGATGAACAGTTCTGTCCTGCGACGAGACGTCCAAGCTACCGGTCGACCTTATCTCATTCTCCGAATGAACAGAAGTGAAGCAGCTTTCTGTCGACCTGGTCGAGACAGACAACTGCGCCAACAGTCACAATGCGCAGCCACCCTCAGTGGGATTGGAAAATATATCGGTACACTCTTCGAATGACTGTCGCAAACACACAACTGTGAACGCACGACAAGAAAAGTTAATACCAGACTCATTTTACCCAAAAGGACGATACCATCCTCTAATCACTTCCATTTTAGAAGTTTCGTCCCTCTTTTGCTTGTCTTTCTCTAGGTGAACATCCGCGCCTTCACCTTATATGGTCAATAACTAGAGCGATTTCACTGTCAACCAGCAAACCATATCCTTATTTCACACAATCGGATTAAAAGAAGCAATTCTATCTACCGAAAACATTTTCCCTAGCGTACTGATAACTCAGGGGCGAATTGCTTCCAATCTGCCACGTTCAAAATGACCCACATCACAAGGAACGTAATTATGTTGAACGGTTAGAAAACTTGCAGCCCAGAAGGCCTTTTTGAAGTCGGCAGCTAAAAGAGACGGCTACTTTGTAAACACAAGTTTTCCCTTAAAAAGATTTCATGTTTCTGGGTCACTCTACCCCGAGATGTAGTAGATGCTTCTAGTGTCCAATCCTTTAGGCAAAATAGGGTTTGGATAGACTTAAGCGTTTGGAAGTCCGCAGCGCCACTCTAAAACTGAACTGTTGTAGCAGTAACGATGCTAATCAAACTACGCGCCTAAGAGCCTGTGCTTTTCCTCTTCCCCCTCCTGGTTTTGGGGTAGTTACTTGAGCCAGGCAGGGGAAGCACCGACGGAAGAGGTCAACAAACGACTGCATGATGCTTGTTTTGCTGATCTGTGCACAACAAACGTCACACTGTCGCACTGTCGTTCTACGTGTGCTGCGTGCGTAATCGGGTGGTTGTGAATACAGCTATCAACTCACGAGTTCTGCAAATAACTCTCTTACTATCCTGTCTAGCAAGCTGACCTGAATGCCCAGTGTAAGATGAATTACTACTGAATAAAGGACCCCTCCACTAAACTAGGTACCAAGTCATGATGCGATAGTCTTTTCACTTGAAAACCTTTGTATGAACCATGGTTTTAGCTCAAAAGAATGAAAATGAATATGGTCGCAGAGAGTGTGCTCAGCAATGACCCGTACAGGGCTGCGCCAAATGGTTTGAAGGAATGTATACGTACGTCAAACAATAAATTAAGCAAGATAAGTTGCAAGAACACTGGTTTTAGTGTAGCAGAGACATCGTGTGCCATTGTGTGTTGCAGTGAAAACAATCGAATCAAAGTGGCGTACGTTAGTGGGGGGACAAGTTGCAGCCACCCCCATAGATATTTTAACGTTGAATGCTACTAAGGTCTTCTATTATCCACCTCTCCTTCTGTATCATCCATGTTTTCTTCATCAGCATTAGCCCCTTTCATCTTCCTCCAGTCTGTCCTGGAAAGCAAGTACCTCATTCGACACCCGCACTTTCTGGGCCAGTCTCACATGCGGACTTACGCCGTCTGCTCGGCGTTAATTCTAAGGCGGTCAGCTCGCTACAGCCCCCAAATACCTTGCTACTGTCAGAGAAAAAGTAACCTGGCGGTCAGAATGTAACGAGGACCTAGTGACAATGTTCAGCTTTCCATGTAATAATGCGTACGCGTTCCTGTGGTCTTGTTTCTGTGTCCTGTTGGTCCTATGTCCTATTCTTGTGTTCCAGGTCGGCGAAGACAACTGGATGAGCAGGTTATTCAGAAATCACCTTACTCGCTTCATGAAACCCATCAAATCTGGGGCGGCTGAATGAATTAGTGATTGAGATAGACACATCAGGAAATTTGAGAAAGCACCTCAGAAAAACTAACCTATATGGGAACTATTAACATGTAAAAAACGGAACATTAAGGTTTTTTCGAAATAATGTTGGTTTCATTGGGAGGCATCCCGTGTTAAGTACCACAACCAGACCCAGTAGAAAAGAATATATTTGTAATTTTACGTTTGTAGAGCGGCCTGCTTTGAGTCATGCTCATCCGACGTTGTGACAGTGCTTGTTTTATGTTCCGCGTTAGTTAGAGCAACCGTGTGACGAGCGCGATAAAATTCGCTGATATGACTGAACAACCTACTACTCTTTGTCTTAGACGATGCCAGCCTCGCGAGTGTCCAAGATTCTCAAACGGATTCACTTGAGATCTTTTTTCGTAATTCTGTTTATCTTGCAGTTGCCAAAAGTACCCGGAAATTCCTAACAAATATTATATACGGAAGGTTACCGGACTATAACCGTTAGCTGATGCACTCTATGCAGCTATGTGAGGAGGTCTCCTTGAAATGAGACTGTGTTTATGTCAATAGGTTTATAATGGTTCGGTCTGCGAATGGTTGCTTGTAAGGGTGTGTTCCACGATTCAGTGATGGATACACGGATTTTAGGCAGAAGCCCAAGTTACCTGAGTCCAGTCGGTTTTTTGTTTAGCGTCAAACGGACGTCTGTTGCGCACTTTAATCCTCGGTTTTATAACTATATCACTCCAGCCGCCGCTAATAGAATACTACTGAATCTTAAACGCTGCTCATAAAGCCCGTTGCAAGTACATTTGAAGGCGTTTTTTAATAGGCGCAATAAACCGAATGTCGAGATTACGGACACCGCTTTGTGTGCAAAAAACAAAAAAACAGTGATTCGACCCATGTATGATTGAAGTCCACGCTTGGCCAAAAAAATTCAAGCGAAGCGTGATAAGACAAAGAACTCGAAACAGAAAAACGCCCGGCGGTTCAAATGCACGGAGACGAAACCCACAATGCACCCGAGTCGCCATATAAGTACCTCAAATTATCATATCCAAAACTGTTTGGTGAGAACAGAATCTTAACTATCATTTTGTCTGAATAATGTTAACTACGGGGTAGAGTCAGCACTCGCGAAGCATAATGTTTTGGTGACATGGTCGTTCTCTTGTACAGCCATCTAGTACTGATTAGCGTGACGGGCAAGCAAGAACATGGAAGACGACAAGTTTATGGGCATATTTGTTTAACAGGTGAAACCTAACGGATGGATTATGGGGTAGGAGATCACTTGCCGCTTAGTGTCTTCCAGTGGTTGATCAATAATGAAGGATTTGACAGTGTGACGAATGAAAAAGTGAAAATGACGAACAAAATAGAAAATGCGATAATTGAAGCCAAGTGACACATTATTCTGGTTCCGGTTTCCCGCCATCTTACATCCTCGCCAATGAGACTAACCTGAATGGCTACTTCTACATGAAATTCCCTCCTAGGATCCTTCATTTTGTTGTAGCTTCCATCGGTTTAATCAGCTAAGTTATACTGTCATGGACCGATGACATCCGTTGGTGCTTCAAATATAAAACGGAGTATAACTGAGCACCCTCTTATCGACAAAAGTACTTCCGTATTCAAGATGTGTTTCGGCCGATACGTCTGGGGGTTGTATTTTTCACCGTTGACTGACGTTCGGTCCGGTGGAATATAGTTGTTGTCTTTCTACCAGTTGAGTCGTTTGTCAAAGATTCAAGTTCATAACTAGTTACACGTAATCGGTTATTCCAAAAATGCCTTTCTCACTATACAAAGGCAGAGAAGACAATCCCTCTTCAAAACGGTTAATGAGAAGGCGCTCGTGAAAATGGGATCTAATGCGGCACTAATTGAATCAGTGTGTATGAAACTTAAACATATCACCCCGAATGTGAAAAATCCTCAGGAACTGAATGAAGAATGTGCCCGCACAACAAATTTGACAAATAGAAACCGCTGAGTAAGGGGAAAGATAAAACGGAATTGAGCACACTCAGACAACTGGTCATTGGATGGGTCGGAGCACAACGATCGTTTGCGGATCGAGAAATGATAAGAAGTGTAAGCTACCCAAGGAGAAACGGAAGAATGTCTCATTTTTACGGTTAGAAACGTATAGGACTCAGACTGAATAAGAGTAAGGGAAACGGTTACAGTAGCTGGTGTGAGAATAAACATAGTTAGTACTGTTTATTTTTATGGAAAATAATGAAACATAGAGCCACTCTTCAACACTTATCAAACAGAGTACAGCAATCTCAAAATAATGCAACAGGCCTTAACAAAATCAACACTACCACACTTGCTTTTGGCTTCATAGAACAACCTTCAATTGACAGCCAATCATTTCATGACGTCTAGTGAGAAAACCTCGCGTTGATATGATCTAATCTGCGGTTAATAGGGATAGTCCGAAAATGAAAGTTGGTTGCGGATCTGGCGGGATTTCATCCCCTGGACAAGCCCACAAGACATTCAGTTTTTGGTTGCAGAAGCATAAGCAGCGCTCCAATAGGCCAACGAACGCCGAGGAGATGTTCCATTCTGCAGCAGAGATTGTACAGACGCTTTCACTAGAAGCCTCAATGTACGTTTGATGCCTTCCTCCAGCCCGTCTCAATCCGGGCGATTGAATAATATTTGCACTTCCCCTACGTCCGTGTGCTCACATCATTCCCAAAATTAGAGCAGTCATCAGGGTTAGACTGTCGATTCACAGATTCAGCCGTGGAAAGTTTACTTGATAACCGACAAATCATCAGTGGATGGTGTCCGTAAATTTCATTTCATTTTGTCAAATGTCCCACCATCATGAAGTTATAACTTTCTCGTTGGTTCGTATTAGGTAGTGATCCCAAAAGGTCTACGTTGGCAGTTTCGCTTAAGAGCCAGGGGTGTGGTAGTCGTGAACATAGGCCATAGAGTGGAGTTGAGTAGGTCATTGTAGAATATAGTTAACAGACACGCAAAAACTGACGACATCTCTTCGTTGATGAGATTACCACAGTTCCGCAGTATACGTTTCGATTGACTCAGACAAATATCCGTTTCACGGGATTCGCCTTGAAGGTCGTTCAAAAGGCAAAACGGTCCTTTCGGCGCGAATCCTCAATTTTTATATATTTCTCGAAATTTTAAAATCGGAATTTCGGGCAAAGTACCTACAATACATCAATTGTAAATAAGCGACGTT
>LUCH01005007.1:0-16319 GCA_013368495.1 Paragonimus heterotremus
GAAAGCAGTATCATATGAAATGGTTTTTGGCAGGCAAGGGAACATAAAGAAACTGAGCATTCACGCCTGTGGCAACCGAGACGATCTGCGCCCAGTAACGTGCGCAGATAAATGTTTTTATTTGTTGTCTTGTGGAAACGTGTAACGCATGTGTTGCTTCATTGTATAACTAACCGTTCCATCATCCGCGTTCTTGGCTCACAACTGTAGTAGCCCGGTTTGGTAGACCGGCAAAGTCAGTGATCCAGACCAATATGATGGCATCTGGTTGAGTGCATGAAATGTCACAATCTCCATTAATCAATACCCTAGTAGCCTGGACGGTTATGCAAATAGTCACCCTAAATAAATCGTAGAACACCTTGTGTTGTTGGCGGTCAGCGTAGTCCTCCACCAGCTCGCCTTGCTTTTCTCGCAAATCGTCCCTGATTTTGCAAGCACGTAGGACGGGTCGGCGGCGAACAATCAGGAATATAGCTTTTTTGGCATAACTATCCGGTCCATCGTAGAAGCATCAAACGGTTTAGTTTTCTCTCGTTTCAAGTTGAAGACAGCTGTGTTGTTGTCGGCTAAGCATTCCAGTCTTTTCTGGCGCTGAATACTGATTGTCTCAATGGTTACCGCCGTGATACATTCCTTGAAATATTGCCATATACACTCAGGGGTGGTGGATATGGAAGTAGGTCTCAAACGAACCGCAACTGCATACCGAAATGTAGTAATCGTCTTTGAATTCTCCAATAGTTTAACATCCAGTTCCTGCGGTTATCCAGAAAATCTACAATGAATAGCCTTGTAGATATGAATGAACAATTTGGTCCTGACCAGCCCATGATCTTTGCTGCACTCAGTCCCGCGAACCAATCGCGTGATACACACTTCATGAATGTCGCGCTGTCGCAAAATCGCGTGATCAAGCAATTAGTGTTCACCGCATCGTGGATGAGTCCACATTGTGATATCGTTGGCATCTAGTTGGAATCTGCTGTTTCTGATACCTAACTCGTGAGTATCACACAGGTGGAGTAGGTGATCACCGTTTCCACTAACTGAACCGATGTCGTGGTGTCTGTAGACACCCGATCAGGTTTCGGAGTCGTACCCAACTCGCTCGTTGAAGTAACCCTGAACAAACAGTCGGTCACTCACCGATGCCGACTGGATAGTGGTGGACAGCTGATCATAGAAGTGGTCCTCTGTATCACCAGTGTGAGACGGACGAAACATGAACACCGTGAAATGTGGCAGACTTATTTTATTCGAGTGGTGTTACCACGCAATCCACCTATCATCAAACTATTGACGATCTTATCGACTCTGGGACAGACAACGCGCTTCTCAGTATCTTTTGCCAAGTTATCCACAAATCATGTACTGTTGTTGTGATCCAAGAACGCGGATGGCACAAGGGTTGTTTATTCGACAAAGCAACACCGGTTAAGCGTTTAAACAAGACCAGACAAAAAACCACTCATTTGTACGCGGTATTCAGCCCCAGACCGTCTCGGCTGCCACAGACGTCAATGCTCAGTTCCATTAAGTAGCAGGGACCATTGTGAACGATGCTGCACTCTGATGCTTCTTCCTGCATTCTTCCAGTGGCTTGTACGATGCCAAAACATATGCTCTGCTCCTACTACTGAACAGCCGCGGTATGAGTAGTATAATATGATCGTTCATCTTCATTGCACTATGTTTGAACTCGAAACCAAAATCCGGCGACCATACAAAGAGTCTGGTTTAAAGAGCAGACGTCTTAGCCGAGTCGGGTTGGCGAGCGGTTTCAACACACCGCTCAATCTACAGCCAAATTAACTGGCTGTGGGTAGAGCGGGGAGGTACGCGCAAACCCAGTAACGTCGATCGGCTCCATCGTCTTAGTGTTTTGGTCAGCGAGACTGATAACACCTCACTGCCGAAACACGACTCTTTAAGTGTTTCAGCCCTTGAAAGGCAACGCTGGGAACCAGCGTGCGTCGGCGACTGCAAATGTAAAAACATTACATTTTCCCAAGGGATTGTACTATTAAGATAATTTCTCCCCTAAACAATAGATAATAAAAATCTGCATCTATGGGCGACACAGATTTACGAATCGGTAGAAGACTGATGGTAGACTAACCATTTTCCCATAGGTTCTGAGGCACATCATAGTTTGTGTTCAGACTTACCGCGCCATATGGGAATTCTGACGTGACGTTTGATAGCCACGTTGCCTTAACAATATGCATCGTTTGGGATGTCTCAGTTTTGTGGCCTTATTACTGAAAAATGCCGTTCCACTTCCTGTCAGCACGTCATCTATGAAACACGTCGTACTTGACTTATTATATTCATATGTGAGTATCATAATGAAGGCGACCTGTTGTGTTATTGAGAACGATGTGGGTCCCAAAGGTAAACCCTCCTTGTGCACTTTAGTCAGACCGTATAGCCTAGGGTTTATTGTTGCACTCAAACGGATGCGTTCGAAAGTGGCCCGTATCAATTATCCTCTTTTGTTTTTATTCAGCACAACGTTTTAGATATCAACTTTTCTATAGCTGGTGTCTTGTCATGTTGAGCATCATATATTGATCATACTACAAGGCGCTTGTTTGATAGACTGTGTGAACATCATCCTGCGTGGTTGAATAGGGGTATGGTTAAAACGGTTTCAAGCGCGATTGTTACTCACTCGACCGACGTCAATCATTCTGTCAGTAAGAAAGATGCTTTTCAGATTGTCTACCGAATGCCCAGAAATCACTGAAAAATGGTGACCGTTGCCGAGGTCATTAGTAACCGATTGTGCAACTCTGATCTATGCGCTCAGAAGTACGTGCGGACACTTAATCTGCCCTAGCCCACAATCATTCGAACTCACGATTTGGAGCAGCGATTGCCTAACTGATACCAAACACGCCGTCCATAACCTCTATTGACCATTTTTCTGACTCACCCTAGTGTTGTGAGCCAAAAATACGGATGGCACAAGGGCCATTTATTCAGGAAGTCAACACGTGGGTTATGCGTTTCAACAAGACAACGAACAAAAACACTCATCTGCGTACGTCAAAATATATGCTCTGGCCGCACCACTGAACAGCAGTGGTGTGAGTAGTGTAGCACGATCGCACATCCTCACTACACTAGTTACTGTTTTCATATTTGTTGTAGTATAATTGGCCTGATGGTTAAACACATAAAACATGGCTTGTTCACTACTTTGTTCTTCATTTTATTGTTTAACTCGGACAACCAAGCTATAAGAATTGAACGAGTTATTCAAGCATTTTTGAACTGCGTATACGAGCATGATAATTGCTTAACATTTACATCATGGTAATCAGTGGCTCCTTTCCAGTACTGTTACATTACACAATCAAATCAACCTCACTCTAAAATATTCAGACCCGACACTTGCACGTGACCGGTTGCGAAAGTCTCTTTTGGCAAGTTAAGATAGCACAATGCGGTCCTGTCAATTTTGAAAATGTCTATGGACTAGCAGGAAATCTTCATGAGAATTACTCCTTCGTTGTAAACCCGCAGGAAAATCGGCAAGTTGGGCATAACCACCGTCAAATACATCCTGGGAGAGATTCTTGTTTTTGCCACCGATCCGACATAACGAGTTGTCCAACAACAAAACCAACTTTTACATGCTAGAGACTTCCGTTTTTTAAGGATGTTACTAATGTTCTTTTTCTTAAATTCACACTTTTAACGGTAGATAGTTCGCTGTTTTCTATGTATTTCACTTGACAATTGAAAACCTTCATCGACTTCGTCGGATTTTCCGTCAGAGTCGATGTATATCCGGAAAGCAGCTTTGTTCCATAATACATTTTGGGTCATTTTACGAGATACACTCATAAACTTGGATAATAAGAGTTGATCAGAACGCGGCTTTCAAAATCTCCTCAAATTATAACCTTTCCGCAAACGAGAGTATTTTTGCATATTCATGAGCCGATCCACTTTCTAACAGGCGTGAACAGATTACAAGTAATCGGACACTTAATTTTTGAGGCATCAAGATTGCTCAGCCTTGATAAACCACGCGTTAAGCCGCATCTATCTGTCATCACCGGATAAATCTCTATGTATAACACCAAATTTCAAAACAAAGCTCACAATGCAGTGTCAGAACTCTTCGACAATCTACAGAATGCCAAGGTGTTTACAGTCTTCGATATGCACCGAGGATATCGCCAGGCGCTAATCAAGTAATCGGATCGAGATAAAAACAGATTCTACTGATGAAGGAAAATGATATCGGATCCTTTTGGATGTAGGGAGCTCCATTCACAATCATGCGACTGATACACGAGATACTGCATGGATCACCCAAGAACGGTTATCGACGGAAGTAACATAGTTACCTATGGTGTTAATGAGACAGAGAATACAACGATTGTTTTGGATAAGCTGCAGAAAATGAGGTAAGCCGCCTCACCTACTAACAGTCCAAAGCCACGATTGGCGAAACAAACGAGCTGTGTTATTCAACCACACGGTTGGTCAAAACGAGGTCTAACTGTCATCAGAGGAGTTGAGAACAGTTGAAACACGTCCAATGTCCACATCAAAAGAGTTAATGTCCGCTGATGTTTTGCTCCAGTCTGCTCGGATTATTTGTTGGCATAATGTTGGCTTGTTGTAGTATACTGGACTTGTTTGACCGCTGTCTCTTGAATTCTGTCAAATTAACCGACTCCACATTTTTGTTCACACTTCACACCTTCATCTGTTATCTCTATTCTGTTCCTCATCCTTACAAATACTGCTAATTTGTCGTATTCGGATAATCGGCACGGTAACCTCTTTATTGACCAACAAGTCTCATTGTGCTGAGTAAATGACGTAAAATCACTCGTTTACTATCCATATGCAGCGTCGTCATCGATTTACCCATAACTTGCGACGTTCTGTTCACTGTGTTGTATTGTCACATCACTGATATTTTTCTGTTGGCTGAAAGAAGAGTTTGGGACGATTCGATGAGTTTTGTTAGCCTCTGGAGCCATCCCCCGTTTGCTATTAGCTCATCACGTTATGCCCTTACCCAATTAGCGGTCTGCTTCTCGTTAAATTCGTACACATGTTATATTCTAATGGTGTAACAACCAAATTGTTTTTAGTAGGCTTCTTATCTTACATAACCACGTCTTCCGTCTGACTGTTGCATTGATCTGGGATGCGCTGATTACGTATTATTCAACCTACTGTTTTTGTGTAGTTGAGGAGGCACAGTGGAATTTTATTCGGTTTACCTTGTTCAATGCTGTTCTCTACAGCACTCTTCCCTGCTGACTCCAAATTCTGATACATGGACGGGCTGATTTATTAGTTCTACTTACATTAGTTGACCTCAACTATTCGTCCTCTCAGAATCGATCTGTCGCCAGCAATTGACAGAGACGTGGTCCTAATGACTACGCCCTACCGATCAATTTCGAGGTCGTACAGAATCAACGGCCCTGCTGTTTTTAAGGTTGCTTATCAAATATTTCAGGGTAATCGTCCGCCACTTGTGCGAGACATGGATGAGATAATATCGGTTCCATCTGTTGCAAGGTATGAATCAAACTTGCGTCACAATCTAACAGCTTCTGAGGAGCAAAACGGCTGGTACTGTACTTGAAGCTGCATTGATAAATGGGGATGCGTCGTAAAACAAGCTGTTCATGTTTAATGCCCACTAAACGGAACTAATCGAGAGAGGCATAAAAATGTAGTGATGGTTTGGGCTTTAGAAGAATCTAAATCGCATATATTGGGTTGATGTTTCTATGTGGAGACTGAAAACAAACTTTGGAAATTTATCAACTCTAGGAAGAACCACCGAGGAGAGATTCAGAGCGCGCTAATCAGACTCGAGGCGGAATGTTGTTGGAATTTTGATTCGTCAACTATGACACGGTAGCACCGAAATTAGAAATGTTGGACAGAAGAGATTACTGGCCAGGAGCGAAAGATATGTTCATCAGCTGAGTGCTGGCATGTTAAGAGTGTCACCTCTCTGAAGGAAATAGTTGCTCGAAGCAACCGCATAGGCAATCGATCATGCTCACAGAGTTTTGGAAATATGGTCAGCGGATGTGATTGACTCCGGTACATCACCGTAATGTCAGTGAAAAAAGCAGTGATCACACCTGATTAGCGTAGCAGCACTGATTGTAGGGCCAGGATGGGATGCATTATCACACAACATGGAACCACATTAACCGTACAGTTCTGGTATCCTCTGAAGAAGTCAGAGATCGAAAAAGATTGCAGGACATCATACTGCACCTAATCAAATGGACTGATCGATAGGAACAATCAAGCAGTCTACGAATGTTTGTCGGAGAGAGGATGGAGCTGGGACGAGATGGCGACATTGATTCTGCTGATTCATCATACCTCATCACAAGGCACAACAAACAAATCGCCACTCCAGTTCACATGTGTGCGAATGTCCTGACCGGCAGTTGAACAGGAAAGCAATTTTGTGGGAGATCACTGAGCTATCCAGAATGAGTTTGTGGGGGCGTGGAGACTGGTTAATAATGTCTTGACAATTGCACGGGAGGTTTCTAGGACTCATTTAGTTTCAAAGTTATGTGATCAATACTTTGTGTTCGAACCTGGTTTGACGGACAGATAACTAGACCACGGAAACTTGACTGCAACAGATGTAAAAGTTGGAACATCCCCACTAAGTGGAAGGGACCATTTTAGGTAGTATGGTTGGCGGCATCCGAAACGGATCAGCTTGTCACAGTGACCGAGGCCAAAGAACGCCTGTGCTCCAAACCATAACCCCAAGTGGCTTGCGCTGCACCACTTGCGGTTCCACTCACACACCACGTATCCGGTGTAAACCCGAAGGAATAAGACCAGTAGGTGTGTAAGTGAGGCTTTTGTGTCCAGCTGGCCAATGCTGGTTAGCTAACTGAATGGCTAGCACGGAAAGGAAATCTTTATCTCTCGGAAAATAAACAGTGAGACAGACGGCAATGACAAGATCTATACCAGGCAGAAAGATGTTTGAAATGTAATGCAATAAGTATTTCAGTATACGAGTGCATGCTAGTGCATTCCAGAGAGGATAAAGTTGAAAAACAAAACGGAAAGTTAAAATACGAAAAGATCAAGCGAACGATTCGTCATTCAATACACCAACAAAGCCTAAGAAAAGAATAGGTAGAAGATCACAGACACCCAAGTTTCTGAAAAGAGGAGCAGATTAGTTGTCAAACGACCATGGTCTTGGTCGATGTAATCATTAATAAAAACAGAACGGATATGCTGATATGACCTACCTGAGCCTAGCGTACTCGTTGTCTCTTCGCCGACGGTGCACTATGAGTACGTTGATGACCTACTAATCCAAGGCGGCCAGCGCATTCGCGGCCGCACACATCGCAACGCCATATAGTCATGTCACCACGACCTATGGCACCGATGGTTCCTTTGCGTACCGCGCGCTTTTGGTCTCGGCCGCGCAATAACTGCTCGTTGAACTCGCGGACGCCCGTTTGAATTGTATTCCTCCAAGCAGTCCGGTTCAACGCCAAGTCTTCCCAACATTTAAAATCAATTTTACAACGTGAAAGACTCATCTGCACAGCATCCTGGTATCTCAGCTTTTGACCACCAGGATTTCGCTTACCTGATCTCAGTTGTCCATACAGCACCTGCTTCCGAATACGGTCATCGTCCATCCGACGGACGTGACCCAGCCAGCGAAGCTGATTCAACATCAGCAAGGCTTCCATCCCGTTCATGTCCGCTCGCTGCAGTACCTCAGTGTTCGGAACCATGTCCGACCACCGAATACCCAAGATGCGTCTTAGACATTGCAAATGAAAGTGGCTCAGATAACGTACGTTCCGCTGACACAATGTCCACGTTTCACTGTCACACAGCAGTATAGACAGCACCGTTGAGCAGTAGACAAAGAGCTTAGTGCTCGGCTTCAGGCTGTGGTTCTTCCAAACACGTCTTTCAAGACGTCCGAAAGCAGTACAAGCCTTTGCCACACGAACTCTCAACTCGCGGTCCACGGACAGATCGGTGGACAGATTGCTCCCCAAGTAGCAGAAATCTGTGCGGCTGTTGACAACATCTCCATTAACACGGACTTGAGGTGAAGGTGCACAGACAGCACCTGCGCTCGGAGAAGGCTGAAAGAAAGAAAATGTCTTACCTGTCTTGATATTCAGTCCAAACTTGGATGCCGCGATCGCGAAAGCCGTGGCCAATCATTGTAGTTCGTCCTCGCTATGTGCGAACAGCGCGCTGTCATCTGCGAACAGAAGCATGCGCCCAGTGAGGTATGTAACCTGGTTGGGGCGTCGAATCGTCGAATATTCAGTAGGCACTCATCCGTCCAGTACTCTACCTCAACGCCGTCCTCCCCAGAATCCTGAAAAGCAACTGTGAGCATGGCAGTCAGATATAAACTAAATAGAGAGGGAGCCAGGACACAAGCTTGCTTCACGTTAGTGACAATGTCAAAATTATCAGAGGTCGATCCACACGATTGCACCTTCACCCTCATGCCCAAATGCAACAATCTACTTAGGTTGATGAACTTACCTGGACATCCAAACTTACCAATTACCGTCCACAGCACCTCGCGGTTCACGGAATCGAACGCCTTAGTGAAGTCGACGAAAAGGGCATACAGGGCGTACAGGTAGTAGAGCACCATGGACAAGCATAGTTGAACATACACGAGAAGAGTCTGTGCGGAAGTCATAGACAGCAACCATGTGTGTGAAATGATGCACCAAATCGAAGAGATGATGCACCAGCTGTATCAAAACTATCATTATCACCAAACGACCAATAGAGTGTGGTAGGGAACATTAGCGTGTTTACAGAACCGGAACGATCTCTAAGTTACCAACATAAGTGTGAATCCTTGGGCAGTAAATCTGTACTACTGCTGAGTAGCCAGACAGATAGTGGTTTTGATTAATGTTGAGTAGTTGGACAATTTTGTTAGGTCTTCCCATCCTATTGGAGAATTTGCATGCAGTCCAGGTCAGTCTTCGAGTGATCGGAACGCTGTTTTTGAGGGTACCTATTCGAACTCGCTTCCCCTATGTATCCCAATATCCAAGCCCTCCTAGGCAGTCCATAGTGATATACCACCTTTCTAAAGTAACTGCTTACGGCCGACTATACTCTTTTGGCCTCTCTGATATGGTTGTACTTAGATGGACTGAAATAATAGCCAGCACATCTCTTCGGACGGACGCCGTGAGCAAACCTGACCGCAACGTTAACGGCAAAAAAGTTATCAAACAACACAGTAAATCTGACGATCACAAACTAATGTGACATTAGCGTCAGCACCGGCTACAGACCAGACAATTGATTCGCGTATCTGACCTTGAAATTCCAAGGTTGGCAACAGGCTAGACACCAGCCATAGCCAGACAACTGGTTCAAACGTTTCACTCCGTATCTGTCCCCAAGCTAGGGCGTTGTGTTTCCGTAGATTAACCATGTTCGTTTCAGCTCAAGTCAAGTCAAATCAAGAGATTGTTTCATACAACTCAGGAGGTGACTGCTCAGTATTTGCACAGCCAAGTCTTTGGCAGACATAATTTAGCGTGTGTGTGTACTAAACTAACGATCTCAAGGCACACGCAACAGATACCAGACTTGAAATGATTAAATAGAAAACCCAATGTATATGTTATACAAAAGTTTGCAGCAGGTCTTCTGAATCTATACGACACCGATACGCAATACTAACCAAGGAGGCTAAAGATCCAGCCGCTCGGCCCATGTGCAACCTGAAAGCATGTATGGTGGATTGATGTGCATAAGGCAACAAACGTGATCACACACATTTAGAGCACGGCAGGTAAAGGTCGTTACAATCCCATGTACAATATGGACTAATATTTTAAGAAGTATTTTACACATCGTACATTAGGCAGACGGGGATTGTCTCCAGGTCGTCACAACAGTGTTCGAAAAATCGCTACTTCACTTGTACAAAATTGTTGGGATTCATAGGGTGCCATGCTAAGTAGAGGATGACAAAAGAACTGTAAGTATTCGTACTCCAAGCATAAATCTATAGTGGAACTTAACCGAGGAAGCTACTATTTATTTGGAAAGATCGGAATGAATCCAACTCGTCAGAATTGGACGAAAGTTCTGAAGGCGGAGGACTACGCGATTTAGGACGCTGAGACGTTGTGATTTAGATAGGATTGAAACGAGGATTACCACCATCTTCGTGTATGTGCCTCAATGATTCACAGAAAATCTTTAGTTATAAAATCGGAAAGAATTATTGGTGAACAATACAACAAACGGCACAGTACATACACATTCACAAAAAGGAGGTTTGGGTTATAGGTATCTGAGGCCGGCTTTGGGCGTAAAACAGAAAGTGAATATTCTCACCTTCTTAACACGAAGAGACTACGTCAACTTATGGTCTGTCAACTGTTTAACAGATCAAGATATAGAGCTGCTGTCGACTTATAGTTGAGAACAATTTTCAACAAATGGTTGACAGTGTAATGAGGACGAGCGGTCGCACTATACTACTCATGCTAGTACTCATTAGTGAGGCATGGACATATATATGAATATTGAAGTAACAGGCGGGAGGAAATACGAGAAGCATTCAAATTCAGGTTGGCATGATATTGTATTCTCCACACATGAACAGAGCATGGGCAACCGTTGCAACCGTGACGTCCTGAGATCAATGTTTTATGTAAATGAGTGTTTTTTTTTTGAGTTGGCTTTGAAGCATCTACTATTTGTTGATTTGCTGAACAAACGATCCTTGCCTCATCCGCGTTCTTGGCTCGCGACAATAGCATGTTGTCCAACAACAAATTGTAACGTAACCAATCTTCGGCCCAGATTGTTGTACGCGAGTCAATCTTGACAGAGCAGGAAAGGAAATTAATCTAATAGAACAGTTTGCCGTAAAAGTTTGGAACAATAAACTCATTACACCAGGGTCAGTGAGCCCGATAGGCAATATTTCACGGGTCATTAAGCTAGGACAAAAGTAAAACCTATATAAACTACACAACAAAACCATCGGGTAACCTACTATTGAATAAGTCAGTTTGCCACAGCTAACCTGTATCCTTGATGGCATCCAGGTATAACAATTGTTTAGTCCAGGAGAATGCTGACTCACGGATGCAACTGTGTTCACTGGTTACAGTTCGCAGTGGTGGGAACAAAATCGGGACAAAACTGGTTCGGTTAATAGGGTGCCCGCATCAAAATCACTATGTGATCTGTCAATACTCCCCGCTTAGTACGTGAACATGAATACCCATTGACCGATGAGACGGCTACAACCGAATCACAAACATCATCAGTACTCAGGTTTGTCTATCATTGCAAAATGCAGCTGGTTGTCAAGTGTATGTAATCGTTTTTGGGTCGATCACGTCAGACTGGACATTAATCGGCCTTTCCTTTACGTCAGCGCAGTGTGTACCAACTCTATGGCGTAAACAGAGGAGTTTCGAATCTCCATATGTTCTGAGTGAGTTTTCTAGAGAAGCGAAGAGAACACCAGCATCTCCTCAAACCGTTTAACACGATATATAGAATGTCGTCGAATTGCAGAGTTTGGTGTGGCAACGAGTTTTCGTCTTTTAGCCAGCTCAGAACGAAGACAAGAAACTTTTCGATTCCAAATTGTGATAAATCGGAGAAGATGACCAGAGTTTCAAAAGCATTCCAAAGCAGTATGTGTTGAAATTTCTAATTCGTGTATAGAAAGAACTTTGATTATTCACTTCTTCCAATTTTCGTCGCGAATGTACATGATTACATGCGTAAGATTGTTTTTTTTTTGGAACGCCCTAGTTTGACGCATGCTTTATCATGTAACGCGTTGTAAGACACATTCACACACACAACAGTAGACGCAGAAACTCGGATTGAACGGAAGGTTAATTGTATTCCTGTAAATTAGGAAATCGTAAGTTCGAAACCGGTTTATTTTGGTTCATAACTAAACGCTGTAGTCCATTTTTCTTTGTTACCTACAGTATTGTAGTGGGGGCGTGTGATCACACTATACTACTCACGCCACTGATGTTCAGTAACGGGGCAGCATCATGGATTTTAACACTGAAGTATTCGCGGGAAAAGTACAAGAAGAAATATTGGAGTACAACGTGAGATGAACTGGTTCTCGGTACATACACGAACTGAGCATTGACGTATGTGGTAACCGTGATGCTCTCGGACCAGTGCCGTTTGGAAATGTGTGGATTTGTTTGTTGACATGTTGTAGCGCATAACTCATGTATTGGTTTTCCGAATAAATAGCCCTTGCGCCATCCGCGTTCTTGGTTCGCAACAGTAGTTGATCATCTACCGACTGATCCATTCTGTGCATCCATGTCTTCCCCAATTTCCGAGATAATCGCTTCTTAATTTAACCTCTAGACGTACGTTCCACACACCAGCTTAATTGTCGATTACAATCTGCACTGGTAAGTGCGTTTACTTTTTACGGTTTTGGATAATTTCGTCAAATCACCTGATCAAGCTTGAGGTGATGAATACAGTGAAGCTATAAAAGCTTTCTAGGCTTGTTTTGTAGATGAGTTATTGTTCTTCAAATTTGTGACTATGTCGATTAATCGGCTCCTGCATTTGGCTATACCGCATTAGTTTTACAAACAAGGTAAATCAGTAGGTTTTCTTCCACAAATGCTGAATCAGCTGTTAAGAATTGCCGCAGACTACGAGTACGTCTGTGTTGATAAAGTTGAGGAGATTTGATGAACGTAGGACAATGTGATATCCAACTAGTCATTGCACACACTTCTGTTTATTTCACAGTGAAATCGCATAAATATAACTGAGGAAGGATGAATGAGTTCGAGTACAGAGAACAACAATTGTGAGAAGAAGTATGAGTAGTTTGACAGACTGAGAAGTTCATTTTCAGCCGGCTTGTCTATAATTCTAAGGCGATGGATGAAACAGTTGTACAGTTATTGTCCGAAGTTTGTTTAACCTAAGCAAACCAACCAAAGTATTCAAGGTGCTGAAGTTTTTGCCTATCAACAGGCTGTACCGCTGTTTGATGTACTATGGAATACTGCTAATCGGAATCAGTCGTATCCCTAGTCTGTTGCAGTAAATCCGGAAGATTCAGCGCATGCACAGATTACACAGCTGAATACATCACCTCATCAAACTGTGATATGCCCCATCTTGCGAAACATTGTTCTATGGACACACAGCGCATATTCCTTGTAAGTATGTGGACCCGACAAGAATTACAGAAAGTGGTCATTTGCACAAACACTTCATCTTCCTCGGTCAACTATTCGAAATTACACAGAGGTGCAAACTCGCGAGGAGAAAGTTCACGACCACCTGGAGACGCACACTGACGAAAGACGCAAGCAACTCACTCGCCACCTTCAACATTATTTATGAATTCACTTGCATTTGTGGAGTCAAGTACATTGGCCGAACGGTGAGAACGCTTGGGACACCTGTCTCGGAGCACATTCCCAAATGGCGAGCGAACAACAAAGCCGGCTCCGCCCAATCTTCTATCACACGGCATTTGGAAGAAACTGGACACGTAATTCAAGTGGAGAAGGCTTTTCGTGTTGTATCGCCCAATCAACAAACTCTTTACCTTTTACGATACCCCGTTACAAACCTTCACTTTGTGTACAGAAGCAAATGGTAGTTAACCTATCACTACCATGGTGTTAAGAGCTTGCAATCATGGGTCTATATTACTTGTTAAATGTTGTTATTATTTAAATGTTTTGGTTGTACGGTCTACTTAAGTTTATTTCCTTCTCTTGTCTTAAGTTTTATGTTGGACTGCCTATTAGTTTCCGTTTACTTCAGCGTGTTTTACTGTAAGACTGACATTGTCTGCACCGTTAGTTTCTTATTCGACCAGTTTGAAATTTGAATTTTGTTCGCTTGTTTTTAATTAATGATGGCCCATTCGAACGTGATTGGTACTGTGTGCTATTTCTATTGCAGCTGATGACATTCCTATTTTACACTTATTTAAATTGATGTATGTTAATTGATCATAGTCCGCGTATCGCAACCGAAGAGATCGGTCGAAATGTCTCTGCAGAGTACATCTTACGTAATTCTACTTACGTGTTCGAAAAGAGTGCAGATATAAGGACAGCTAGGGCAACATTCTTGCAAAGATAAACAAACCGAGAATTGATCTGCGATGGAAACATACGCGAAAACTAGCTAAAGGTTCATTATGTACGCAATACTCTTGAATTACATAAAACAGACATCAAAACGCTACAACCAACAGGACTACGCTTCGTGGTATAATATCGTCACTTTGCATCACTTACACACACAAGGGCACGGTTGGCGGCATCCATTTAAGGTAAGCCTGCCACAATGACCGAAGCCAAAAGATGGTTAGGTACAACACACACCACAAGTGGCTTGGGCTACACTATCCGTAGTTTCACTCACAAATCGCATACGCAATGCAAACTCGAGGGAATAAGACCAGAAGGTATGGGAGTGTGGCCTTTGTGTCTAGTCAGTCGATGCTGGCTATTCCGTTGGTAGGACAGTACAAAAAGGACCTAAATTGGGAAGAAAAATACTCACAAATTAATGCACGAAGCAAATCAATATAGGCGCACATATTTCTGCACCCAACAGTGGAAGAGGAGGAATAGAAGTACAATGAAGATGAGCTATCGTATTATACTACTCATACCGCGGTTATTCAGTAGTAGGTGCACAGCATACGTTTTGACATCGAACAAGCCACAGGAAAAATGCAGGAAGGATCGTCAAAGTGCAACATCGCCCATAATGGTCCCTGCTACGTAATGGAACTGAGCACTGACATCTGTGACAGCCGAGACGATCTGAGGTCGAATAACGCGTACAAATGAGTGGTTTCGTATCTGGTTTTGTTTAAATGCTAAACCCATGTATTTCTTCGTCGAATAAATAACCCTTGTGCCATCCGCGTTCTCGGACAACAACAATAGAAGTACAATGAAGATGAGCTATCGTATTATACTACTCATACCGCGGTTATTCAGTAGTAGGTGCACAGCATACGTTTTGACATCGAACAAGCCACAGGAAAAATGCAGGAAGGATCGTCAAAGTGCAACATCGCCCATAATGGTCCCTGCTACGTAATGGAACTGAGCACTGACATCTGTGACAGCCGAGACGATCTGAGGTCGAATACCGCGTACAAATGAGTGGTTTTGTATCTGGTTTTGTTTAAATGCTAAACCCATGTATTTCTTCGTCGAATAAATAACCCTTGTGCCATCCGCGTTCTCGGACAACAACAGAAGCAGTAGTGTGAAGCTGACATAGTAAACATTCATCGTATAGTGCACTAACAAAGCCGAAGGAAAGAATAACTAGAAGGCCAGAATGAACCAGGTTTCTGTAAACAACAGCAGATGACTTGCCAGATGACGACAGTCTTTGGTTGATATGAACGAAAAATGGAATACAATGAACATATGTGAGCCTAACGTACTCGTCGCCTTTTTGATGACTGTGTGCCAAGAGTAGGCTGATAACCTACAAATACGAGACAGCCAGCCCATTCGCTGCCGCGCAAATCGCAACGCCACACAGTCATGTCACCACGACCTACGGGATCTGTGGTCCCCTTGCGTACTGCGTGATTGAAGTCGCCGACTCCCATGTGTTATTCGTTGAAGTGCAGGACGACCGTGCGGATCACAATCCTACAGACAGTCCACATGACGGTCAAGTAATTCCAAGATCTAAAATCGATATTTCAACGTGAAAGAATTAGATAAAATCCTGGTATCATAACTTCAGATCATCAGAATTTCGCCTACCTGCCCCCACTCGCCCGTACAGCAGATGATTCTCAATCCGGTCGTCGACCATACTACAGACGTGTCCTACACAACCAAGTTGACTCAGCATCAATATGGTCTCAAGCTCATGCCAATCCGCTCACCGAAGTACCCGAGCAGTGGGGAATATGTACAACCACCAATCACTCAACATGCACCTGATACATCGCAGATGGAATTGGTTCAGACAACGAACATTCCCCTAATGATGTGTCCGAGCTTCACTGTCATACAGCAACGTAAACAGCATCAGTGAACGATAGACAAGTAGGTGCATTCCAATCTTCAAGTTGCGGTTCTTCCACATGCGTCTTTGCAAACGTAGGGAAACATCGCTAGCTCTCTCCACACGAGCGCGAACCTCGCACTGTACACAAACAAATCTGTCGACAAATTACCAACTAAGTAACACAAGTCTGCCCACATATCGACAATGTCTTCATTTAT
>LUCH01005007.1:26083-48429 GCA_013368495.1 Paragonimus heterotremus
ATAACGGACTCCATCAGCGCACCGTCCGTCCGCGACCGAACTTCTTGTGGACTTTTCCCCTATTATTCCCCTGTGTTTCCTGTTAGCTGGACATTTACCTAGCACCGGACATTACATTTTGGTCGTCCCATCGTTGCATGCTTATGCTGAGTAACGAAGGCTCCTGCTTACTCTAGTAGCCTTCTGGGGGAGCTCTGTAGCGACCTCCTAGAACAGCTTGATTTTTGTTGCTATTTTGTTGTACAATTTGACGCCTCCTGATGAGGCATGTTTGTTTAGCTCAATTGTATACCCTATTTTCGCTGGCATAAAATGTCTACACTTGTCCGTTCCGAGCGTTACACGCAGGACGTTGGCTGGCTGTACATTATTTTGCTTCTCGATCGTTGAGAGTACTGCGCTGTTCGTGGTGTTCTGAATTATTGTCATTGGGTAACTCGTCGAATCTAGAGCGAGACCCTGTGGAAGAGTTCCCACAACGCTTCTGGCGTTTGACACCAATCGTCTCAGCATTTGCTGCCGTCGTGATCCGTTCCTTGATGAATTGCCACATACCCTCAGGAGTAGTGGATACAGGAACGTCGTGCAGACGAGCAGCAACTGCACATTGAAAAGCAGTCCTCATGTCGCAGTTTTTCAGTCGTTTGATATCCAGCTTCTGCCGTTATCCGGAAAATCTACAATAAACAGATTTGTGTACATGAATAAATAATTTAGTCCTGACCAGTCTATGATCAGTGTTACATTCAGCGCCGTGCATCACTCACGTGATGCACACTTCACGAATGTCGCGCTGTCGCACAATCACGTAATCAAGCAATTAGTGATCACCGCATCGCGAGTGAGTTCATGCCACGATATCGTTCGCATCCAGCTGGAATCGGGTGTTCGTGATAGCCAGCTCGTGAGTAGCACACAGGTGGAGTAGGTGATCACCGTTTCCGCTGACTGAATCAATACCGTACGGTCCGAGGACTCCCGGCCAGGCTATCGATTCGCGTCTGACTCGAACGTTCAAATCACCCAGAACAATCAGTCGATCAGTCACCGGCACCGACCGGATTGTGGTGGACAGCTGATCATAGAACTGGTCCTTTCTATCATCAATGTAATTCATAGTTGGACCATAAACACTGATAAATGTTGCACACTTACCTCAGCCGAGTCGCAGGCGCATAGACAGCATTGGAGTGTAAATACCTTGCGGTTCGCTTATCATCAAAGTGTTGATGACATCAGCGACTGCGAAACAGACACCGTGCTCCCGCCAGATACACGCACGCACGCACATACACACACACACACAACATCAGGCACCGGCAACAACTAATTCGCAACAGCTACCCACAAGCTCGAGAGCCGCACTTATAAAGTCAGCACGTCGATGACCCACGTAAGACATACTGTTGTAGAGACAAACAAATCACAAACAAAACGAGACCAAGCAAGAATAAACATCCGTCAGAATCAAAAGTCAGCACATTGGCATCATCCATAACAAACGCGTGTGGCTTTTGTCTGGCTACTACCCTTTGGCCTATCTGAACTGGTTGAGCCTGCAAGAACTGAAGTTCTAGTCAATATATCCCGCCGGACCAAAACAGAATACAAGTCTGATCACCATGCCAAAGTAGCAGAAAATGTCAGGACTTGGCAACCTTACACTAAAGGGAACGTGCTAATATTCTGGCAGTATCTCAGCGTTCACAACTGGCCGGCTGTAGCTTCTTTGACTGAAACCCGCAATATGCAAGAGATCGTATCAAGACAATGGAAAATTATAATTCTGACCGGTGTACTGCAATCGCAACAAATTGAAAAACGCGTCAATTCATCAGACCGGTTGATTTTGATCACGAATATCAATTAACTGTTAGCAATCGTCTACGACTCACGACTGAAACCGCCAAACCGTGTGCATGATTAATTTGCCGTTCGCCACATAAAGATTCACTGTCCCGGCGGCAACAAATAGCATGGAGTCCGGTTCCAACTGTGGTGGTGTTGCGCTCTGTAAGACCTTGGACATCCCCGATTATCAAGGTCCGGGAAGGTCACATTCAGTCGTTAATTTGCCATTAGAGCGTCGGCTGCGCGTCACATGCCCCAGTCTCGGCGCTTGCTTCCCGTTGCAACGTGATCCCTTTATGGCAGCGATAAACAACGCAGTATGTGCGTCTGACCTTGAAAGCACGAGGACAGTCGCAAAAACGCGACATGTCGCGCACGTGGTTCACACGTTACCAGAATTTCTCGCCTTCGTTACTTTTGCTCCGATTGGGTACACAAATTTGTACTTTATCGTTCGGTAACCACACCAAACCGGACGATGTGGCCACAGAGAATCCTAAGCCACCAGCTTCGTCGATCGGATGACACATCCTGCCAACTGGCCACAGCGTGGACTTGACCTCAGCCTTTACCATCATAATTCGCCACCACAACCCACGGTTCCTAAAATTTGCTGAAGCCGTCGCGATAAACCGGTTCAAACCTGTGTCGTGTGTACAAAAACAATTTGCGAACATGAGGTTGCCATGGTTCTAAATCGAAGCCAGTGTCATTCAGATCACACGAATGGACGTTTTCGTTTTACTGTTATTATTGGCTTCTTTGGTGATACCTCCAAGTACTGTAGATGTTCAGCTGGAAGTTTCCCGTGTTATTGGTTATTTGGTGCTGACGAGCTGATACGAGATGCTAGCATCTACCAGTGTTCGTCTTCTAACTTCAAATTATTGATGAGATATGATTGTTTTCTAATTCCTAAACTCGAATACTCGGGTTATCAGTGAACAAAGGATACCCACCACTTGTCTGACAAAGTAGAAATTTGACCAGGTAGAGAACACAGGGTGAACAATTTAAACAGTTTACTCTCAATGCAGTGGACGAGAACACCACGTCAACCTCTCGTATAGGTGTTTCCGGTGACCGGTGGGAAGCATAGTCAGTGGGGCATAAGAAGTAAAGTTCGGAATCGATTTAAGGCGGATGCCTGTAGATTCAACAAAATAGATGAGAGAGATGACTGGAGTTTTCATATAAACTTATGAGTGCTTGCTTCAGTTTGTCGGATAAACGGTCATTATACCACCCTTCTTGCTAGAGCCGTGTCCAGGACCAAGGATGAAAATACTTTGATCACATTCATTCGAGAGTGGGAACTTCTGAAACATTTTGGAGAACTTCGTATGTTCGGCCGAAGTGATCGAAGTCAGGACCTTAAGGGATAAGCCTGCAGGCTCCGTAAACCTTCCGCACAAACAGGAAGTAGTCAGTTCTAGAAGTGGCACAAAAAGGCCCGAAGAAGACCAGTTGAGTCGCTCCATAGGAAGCGCTGGTCCGTTTGATTCCCCAGGTGTGTTGGTTAAGAAACCTGATGAAAAATTTCACTTGTATATTCATTCTATAAGGCAAAACTGTGGCTGTCACAGCAATGTCAGAACTCTTCGATAATCTGCGCTAATCAAGTAATCGGATCGAGATAAAAACAGATTCTACTGATGAAGGGAAATAATATCGGATCCTTTGGGATGTAGGGAGCGCCATTCAAAATCATGCGACTGATACAGGAGATACTGCATGGATCACCCAAGAACGGTTATCGACGGAATAACATAGTTACTTATGGTGTTAATGAGACAGGGAATACTGTACTGAGACTGAACTGGAACGGTTTCTTGATTCGAGAACATTCAGCCAATAAGTGTTCGCACACAAGCTGCTACGGACAGAATTATGGTCAAATCGGTGTCAATCAATCATAAACGGCGATAAGCTGCTGTTGAATGCGCATCTGTTTCAAACGATCGAGTTGCTAAATGCAAGACTGTGGAACAACGCAGTAACGAACTGACCAATCTAAACGCTAGAAAGCTTGTCGCCCAAACGCAATCGGAAATGCTGTTGTCCCTCCAGAAGAAGTTGTTGTTTTTACAATAAACTGAGGTTGCTCAGTGCCGCCCAAACTTTGGGTCTGATTATTCTTCATTCGAAAGCTCAGCGCGCGACAAATATGATGATTGTTTTGGATAAGCTGCAGAGGCTGAGGTAAGCCGCCTCATCTACTAACAGTCCAAAGCCACGATTGGCGAAACAAACGAGCTGTGGTAAGCAACCACAAGGTTGGTCAAAACGAGGTCTAACTGTCATCAGAGGAGTTGAGAACAGTTGAAACACGTCCAATGTCTACATCAAAAGGGTTAATGGCCACTGATGTTTTGCTCCAGTCTGCTCGGATTGCTTGTTGGCTTGTTGTAGTATGCTGGACTTGTTTGACCGCTGTCTCTTGAATTCTGTCAAATTAACCGACTCCACACTTTTGTTCACATTTCACACCTTCATCTGTTATCTCTCTTCTGTTCCTCATCCCGACAAATTCTGCTAATTTGTCGTATTCGGATAATCGGCACGGTAGCCTCTTTATTGACCAACAATTCTCATTGTGCTGAGTAAATGACGTAAAATCACTCGTTTACTATCCATATGTAGCGTCGCCATCGGTTTACCTATAACTTGCGACGTTCTGTTCATTGTGTTGTATTGTCACATCACTGATATTTTTCTGTTGGTTGCAAGAAGGGTTTGGGACGATTCGATGAGTTTTGTTAGCCTCTGGAGCCATCTCCCGTTTGCTATTAGCTCATCACGTTATGCTGTTAACCAGTTGACAGCTTGCTCCTCGTAAAACCTGCATCAATGTTATATTCTACTGGTGTAACGACTTGTTGTAAACCTTCGAAAGAATACGCTGGTTCGTTCTCGATAAAGTAATGCGCCTGACAGAAATTGGATTCTCTTTCCGGTAGTAATTAACCCGGAAAATCTCGGTCCCGAAAATACCGCGAATGTCTCGGTTAATGGCTCCCAAGACAAACCAAACGACGGGTGCGAAAAATACAGTTTTGTTCCGCCCCAACAATGTGTGCGTCAAGGAGAAAATCACAGGGTATTTATATAGAACATAGCGACTCAAAAACATTCTCGAATCAGAAAATAGAAGGACGGTTACCGGAAATAATAGTTAAGGTTACTGAGCCACAACTGGGCATAGCGGAATAAGCGTAGGACAGGTTGAAAACTGGCGAAAGTTACCTCTCGGCTGTTCTGGAGAGTGGCGCTCATTCTGATTGGATAAAATCGTTTTATCGAGGAAGGAGGCTGCTTTTGACGGAGATAAATAGAATCCCTAACACCTTCCCCCTGAAAATTGTTGGGTTCAATCAAAGGACTGCTTCCGAGGATCGACTTGAATGGGTTTGACCGGTTCACTGCATCCGTTCGTCGGTCGTCTTCACCTCAAGGGATACTTATGCTCAGCGTGCTAGAACTGTAACGTCTGTGTCGAATGTTCGGTTTCGGTAGACCGTTCTTTCCTCAAGTCGAAAACGCCCAGCAATATATCTAGTTGTGCGGTTGGTCCTACGTGGTCGCACAGCGTATCTCCGCGGTTTCGACGAATCTGGTTTGCGTGCGCCACACATGTGGTTTCGCCGACTTTCACTTCATAAGGAATTGATCTTTTCCGTTGGACTATTATTCCTCTCTTTCAGTTCAGTGGTCCATGAAACATGCGCACAAGAACCGGCTCGCCGATTGTGAAGAACTGTGCACAAGCTCCCTGACTTTTATTTTACTGTCTTCTCATTCCTGCGTTGTGTCTTCCCCTTCCGTTTGAATGCGGGCTCATGATATCAAAGGCAGTCCTCAGTTTTCTGTTGAACACGCAGTCCGCCGGCGACTTACCATCTGGGATGCTCGGATTTAGGGTTATTCAGTAATTGGTCAAGAAGATCTGTAAAACGACTTGGGGGACCTTCAACAACGCTGGCTTCAAGGTGTTGATCTGACTTTCAGCTTGTCCGTTCGACTGGGGATGATAAACTGGAGATCGCGTGTGTTGGATACCTAGCCGTTAGCAGTAGTTATCAAAGAGGGAAGAGGTGAACTGAGATCCGTTGCCTGTGACCGACGTATCTGATAGTCCGAAACAGCTGAAGAGTTTCGATAGCTTCTGTATGGTGCGGTCCGTTTTCGGCTGTCGTAGATTTGAACTTCTGGTCAGTTAATGCAGACGTCGACAATAACCGGATATGTTTGTCCATTGAGTGGTCTGACAAAATCCTTGTGGAGCCTTTGTCAAGGTCTTTGAGCTGCTGGCCAAATGTACAGTTCACCTTTCACGGAGTTATTCGCAGTCATAGAACACGATATGCATTTCTGGCAATGTTTCTCAATTTGTTTGTCACTCCCTGGCCAGTGGGCAAAACTTCGCTCCAAGGACTTCATTCGGTTGATCCCTGGATTCCCACTGTGGAATTGCTTGAGCACTTGTCGTTGGAGGGCTTCAGAGATTGCTACCCTATCGGCAAACATGACGCATTCGGCCACGATCGTAAGAGCTTCTCGACGGTGGAAGTGTTCCCGTAATTAGCCTTTAAGATCTGTGTGTGGCCAAGTTGTGCAGATGAACGTCATTACTTGTCTGAAAATTGGGTCCAGTTTGGTAGACTCCTTGATCATCTCTGCTGTTACTGGAATTGCTCGGACAGTCTCGCTGAGAGTGAGGTGTACATTAGGTTCAATATTGACCGCTGCGATTATTGTGTCCTCGTCGTTCGGTGCGTGTAATCCGATGAGTCTGGATAAAGCGTCAGCGTGACCGAAGCTGATTGTGGGACGATACTGTATCGTGCAGTCGTAGGCAAGAAGCATTGTTACCCATCTTTGCAAGCGACTGGCCGTGTAAACCGGAATTTCGCTGTCTGAGCTGAATACTGCAGGCAACGTTTTGTGATCTATCAACAACTTTTTGCGAAACTTTCTCACCGCGAAGATTATAGCGAGGGCCTCATTCTCGATCTGCATTTAGTTTTACTCAGGGAGTGTAAGCGACCTTACTGCGTGTGCGATTGCCTTTTCTTTCCCATCTGGAAAAGTATGTGATATCACAGCACCGGTTGCATCGTTGAATGCAGCTGCTGCCACGACAAGTGATAGCGTCGTATCGTAGTGTGTAAGCAAGAAGTCTGAAGTTAACAGGGCTATGGTGCGATCAAAGGATTGTTGGCATTCCCTTGACCACTCCAACCTGACGTACTTGGTGAGCTAACGGTTCATTGGCGTTCGGATTCGATGGAGTTCTGGGAGGAAGGAACTGCAGTGGCTGACCAACCTCTGGAAAGACCGTAGAGTTGACATATCCGTTGGAGGCGGCATCTTCTGTATGGCTTCCACGTTGGCTAGGTCAGGTCGTCGGCCATCTTTGTTCACAGTGAATCCAAGGTATTTGAAGCTGGACATTCCAAAACAGCATTTGTCGACGCGAAATCGGAAGCCATATTTGCTCAAACGAATAAGAGTTTGGTCCAGCTTCTGTGTCAGATTTTCTGCACTGTGATCCCCACACACACACCGGGAATATCCGTGAGCATCGTATCCATCACTTGTTCGAAGATGACTGGCGCTGTCTTTACGTCGAATAGCAGGCGGTTGAGTCGGTAAAGTCCTTTGCGGGTGATAATTAATATCAGTTCCTTGGACTCGTCAGCTAGTGTCAACTGTAACTAATCCTCGGCCAGGTCGAGCTTCGCGAAACCTTTCCCGCCATTCAGCCTCGTAAAGGAATCCTCTGGTATCGGCAAGAGATACCGATGCGTCTCGAGGGCGTCATTTAGACCTGTAGAGTAGTCCGCACAGAGTCGTATTGTTCCATTTGCCTTCTTGACCAAGACGATAGGTGCCGCCCATTCTGAATGGTTCACCTGTTAAAACACTCCAGCTGTGTGTAGATGTTCCGGTTCTTGCTCGACAGTTGCCAACGCAGCGTAGGGCACTGGACGCTTGAGTCGAGATATCAGCTTCGTTCCAGGACGAAGAGGTAAGACTGCCTTCATTTTTGTGCATCAGCCGAGTTTTTCTGTGAATATATCCCAGAGTCTCTGCTGGAGAGTGTTTTTGAATTGAAAGTGGACTTCTGGAGTAATTGTGAGCTTCTGCTGAGCTTGAGTTCGATTGCAGATTTGAAGTAATGGTTTGCCAAATTAGGCACGACCGAATCATCATATGTGAACGTCAAACCATTTTCGCTCGTGAGTAATGATCAACTTTAACCAGACGTAGATATGCAGCCGTAACACGACGTACCTACAACGCCGCAAAGATGGCGTTCACTGAGGAAACTACGCACCTACCGACCACAACGAGGAAGGACCCGGCCGACTTGATCGCCCAATCAAAGGTAACATATGGTTTCACCTGCACTTGTGGACGCAAGTACCCCGGCCGCACATCAAGACAACTGAGGAAGCGCATAAATTAACACATTCCCAAATGGCTATGTACAATCGGAACTGGCGTCGCCCGAAGTGCAATCGTGAAACACTTACACGAGATGGGCCGTCGAGTTTGTGGTGATATTGCATTTCATATCATATATCACCCTGGAACGAATCAAAGTCTATGATTTGCAGAGGCTGTTACCAATCGTCGGACAAACCCGGTGCTGTTTTCAGAAACAAATGGTTATTAATTTACCCCTCTCTTGGTAATTTTGTCCCATCCCCAGAAAACTCCCCTTGTTCTGAACATTCTCATCTTACCTTCTACCATGCACCCGTCTAGCTGTTTCCTTTCCAGTCAAGTTTAAAAGTAGTTATTAACATTCCCTCTACCCCCCACTTAACTGCCCATGACCATTTGACCTTGCAACATAACTGTCTTTATCAGCGTCATGTTGCGTCATCTGAATGTCCTGTTCTCGAGTCTCGATCATTCTGAACTCGCTTATCACGCCCGCAGTCTTCACCAATGTTGCCATGCCTGCTTGCCATATATTGATTGCACTAATTTCACTGTAGTAACCGATGCGATGCGAACGTGATGTCTATGCACAAG
The DNA here is from genome assembly GCA_013368495.1 of Paragonimus heterotremus. Lineage (NCBI taxonomy): Eukaryota > Metazoa > Platyhelminthes > Trematoda > Plagiorchiida > Troglotrematidae > Paragonimus > Paragonimus heterotremus. Next base: position 34,982 of record LUCH01005007.1, read on the forward strand.
ACATCTTACGCCATATTACTGATCTTTTTTCGAATTTATATCGGGGAACCACTGCTTCTAATTTCTACGAATGCTTGTCGGAGAAGGGATGGAACTTCGACGAGATGGCGCCATTGATTCTGCTGATTCATCATACCTCATCACAAGGTACAACAAACAAATCGCCATTCGGTTTCATGTGTGTGTGAATGTCCTGACCGGCAGTTGAACAGGAAAGCAATTTTGTGGGAGATCACTGAACTTTCCAGAATGAGTTTGTGGGGGCATGGAGACTGGTTAACAATGTCTTGACAACTGCACGGGAGGTTGCTAGGACTTATTTAGTTTCAAAGTTATGTGATCAATACTTTGCGTTCGAACTTGTTTCAGTGTTCACATACAAACACTAGCAAAATTTGGTTGAACTAGTCTCAAGATCTACTAAGTTCTTCTGAAGGTGGGAAAGTTCGTCACTGGTGGTATAACCTCACAGTCAAGCATATGTGCTCAGGAATCAGAAACATCGGCTGCGGGTTCACGAATGCTAACGACCTATACGATATATTACTGTATGTTATCGGTACGTTATCGGAAATAAACTCATGTCACCCATTTCAGCATCAACATTGTTCTTACTCAAGTGAATTAGAGAACTAAAGGAACCTGAGAGAGCGATGCTGTAGTCAGAACAAATTCTGAGTTGGAAAGGGTGTGCTATAGATGATCGGTAAAATCATGTTACTGGTGAGCAGTTGGGGATTTTATTAATATGAATGTAACAACGCCCATAATTGTTCGTGCGGTACTGATGATATAAACATTATGTATTTACTAAACACCACTGATAACTGATTGCAGCTGTCGCATTCCCACAGAAGTTTCAGTTAGCCTACTTAGAATAAAAGCTCCATATGCAGATTTTGACATCGTTAGAACTCGTCACTAGTGCAAATCCCTGCAAAGGTTGGAATGTAAACTCTAGCCAAGCTTTCATTAACCAGCCTTGTTAATCACTGCGCCATTGACTTTAAACCAAGCACGACCGAATTATCAAGTGCGACCTCAGCAGCCTTATTTGGCGAGTGCCGCTCAGATTGGCCTATCGCCTGGAGAAGGGACGCAGTACAGGTCCCGTTAATCTATGAGCCCACAATCAGGACGACTCTCCAAACCGAACTAACAGAAAACAGTAAACTTGCTGTGCGGTATTTTGATTACTGACAAATAGTAGTGGAGATTTAGTTACTATAACTAACTCATCACCTACAACGTATTTCAGTTTTCACTTCCGTTTTTAGTCGTGTCACATGTGATATCAGTGATGCAGTGGTTAACGCGACTATCTCATGAAAACATGACTGGAGTTGAAATGCAGCCTTTGGACCTTGACGAGATATACGAAGATCCAAATCGACTCTGATACTTCTTTTCCAAACGCGTTGGTTACAAGAGTTATGGGAGTGCGAAAGCCATGGTAGAAATTATATTAGTAGTTAGCGGTCAGACGGATGGGATTATCGTATTAGCAAATAAACTCTCAAAAGAAATACAAGGAGTCATAACTAAGAGTCATACAATGAGTGGCGTTTTACTCGCGTGAGGCTAACGTTGACATATTTTCGATTTTGGTTATTATGTTTGTTTTCTGACTAGTAACTGACTGTTTGTTATTGTGTAAGGCACTTGTCACTTATGTCCGTTTATTGAATGAACCACCACTGTACCGCCCGCTTACAGTGTTAATAACAGTGGTAGCTTAAAGACACATTTCGAGCCATTGTGAACATCAGCGTCTGCGTATCAAATTACTCGCCCCCTCTATCCCATCAGAGTAAATGGTAACCATCCTGGTCATAAGATTCCGTGAAGTTCGACACTGACGACCAGTTTCAAAACGCGCAGACCTCTCCATCACCGTAGAAGACGTTCTTTGAGTTTGATTCTGTCCCCCAGTTGTCGAGATATCTCTGTCCACTATTCGGAGGTTTGGTTGGTATAAACTAAACGTCACGCACATTTTACGGCAGGTTTCGCATTCAGTTAAAAGGTTCGGCCATTCACTTTTGAATAAAAGCACAAAACTGGAGAGTAGCTCTCGTTTAGGCCTGCTATTAGTGCAGGTTCTTGCCACCACCGGGGTTAGAACTACGGTTCATGTGGCCCCTGAGGCAATTACGATGACTATTGTGCGATCTACCTCACATAAGTGTTATTCATTTGTGGTCATTCCCCACAAGTGATTGTGTCTGCGAGTTTAGGTGTGGTAATTCAGTTATGAATAATGTGTGGGTGAATGGCCTGATGATCCATACAGTTGCCCCATTAAAACATGTGTTGTACGCTATCCAACGAAACAGATGATTAGTATGACAACGAAAGAATCTGACGATAACTGTACTGAAATTAGTCGCAGTCGTCAAGGTGAGGAATAATGGAAACTGGGAGTGACAAACAGAAACCTGTGTATATTTTCTGTGTGACATTTTGACAAAATAACTGACGCTGTGCGACCAAGAAGAGGTGAGAAGAACTGTCGGTCACACAAGATAGTGTTCAGCTTTATGAATTTTATGGTAATCGTCCGGCATTGAACAAAATTCCAGGGATGGAAATGCTTACAGGCAACTTATCACGTGAATTCACAGGTGATCATCACTTACCAACACGATTAATGTTTGTTTACCAGTCTGATAGCCGTACTTGATTATACTGTACAGTTCATTCAACAAAATTACCGGTATCCGCTCGCACGCACATTCTCTAGCGAAAGTTAGTCACTGTTCATGTGCTTGTGTTGGTCTAACGGACGCCATTGTCATCCAGATCAAAATGGAGATCGTCCATTGAAAAATCAGCATCACTGATATTTTGAATCAAATATAATTTTGTGCGTTGTACCTGTGTAATGAGTTTTCACTACATTGCATTTTCCATTCAAAGAGTCTGTTAGTTTCAGAACCAAAAACTCGGTGATAGTATTGGTCCGAGGTGATGAAAATCTACTCGGTTCACTGCATATCCAAACCCCGACAAAACAGAAGATCTAATAGGGGTTGAATCCAAACGTCACGTTAAAGATACTACATCAGGACTGGACAAACAGTCTCAGTTTACGCCTTTCGTTATTCGCTTATTTCTTTGTTCTGTATTACACCAAATAACGTTCAGTTTGTGACTTTGTACGTCCTAATACGACCAGCCAATGATAGACTGTGATTTCTTTAATACTATTGTACATCCATAAATTTGGTTTCTTCTCATATGTATAGGAAATGCTTGCTACAACCACTGCGAGGTCTTCTCCATATTACTTGCGTGGGAGGTTTCAATTCGAGTACGATTTCTAGGGTTATTCAAAGTCCCCATTTGCGAGTATTACATCCGATTGGTCCGTTTGTTTCTAGCTACCTTCAATCAGACATTTTTCTCTTGGCTGCCTCTATACCGGCTGAATCAATCTCGCCCAATCTTAGGTATGTGATCCTAACGTATATTGATATATAGCATTCCAGCAGTACTCCGAAGTGCGCTTACTTGAAATTGACATTGTGATCGGGCTGTTCGTGTTCGACCAAGTGAACTTGCAGACCAGCGCTGTCAAATACTGAGGAGTACGTTGAACGTATTGAGTTGTGGTACAATATATGGGAACGCGTCAAATTGGACAACCAATCAGCCTATCTGTTGCTGGTTGGTGTTACTTTAGCCCCCTGTTGATGAACTACACTTATGTGAGGTGCCCTTTCGAGCTATCTTATGTGAACCTAAAGAGGCTTTTAGTACAACAGGGAATGCTAGTAACCGTCCAAGAAATAAGGCCAACGAAGCTCAGTATGATAGTGAGTGATCACACTTCCTGTCCAAGTTCCATCCTAGGACGACAGAAACAGATTGAGTGGGGTAAATTTTGTGGCAAACTAGAATAGGACCTGAGGAATCAAGCGACTGTTCGTATTAGCAAGAGAGACTTGCAACAGAAGTTGCTGGTAAAACAGGACTTACCGTTTGCGGAGGCCGACGAGACTTACGGACAGAGGGACGAAGTGCCGGTGGCAATTATGGACCAGACTGCCATGTAATTCTATAAACTTTTCCGAAGAAGGTCGGGTCCACTAGCGAAGTCGAATAATCCACTCAGGCATGCAGTACTTCCGAATTGTTCCCTTGCCATGAACTATGTCTACCGGTTTCTATTTGACGATGGATCGCGTGTATAATGCACATACCGGCTCCGGAATGCAGTTTTCCATGATTTCAGCAAAACTGGTCGTGTAGAGAAAGTTCGAAAAAACACCAAATTTTATTTCATTTGCTGTGTAGATATAGGTAACTGCACAGAGTCCAGTGCATCTAATACGTTGCACGCGGCGTCCAGGGTACCACATGATTACTCTGTTCCTACAGGAAGCACCGAGTTAATCATCCCCGAGACTATCCGGAATTCGGTGAGTTCGCAGGCCTGTGTGAATCAACTGAGTGAGGTGATTCATTGCGTAAATGATCACCGTTTGAACCAGTTTGGCGAGACTGCGTTACAGGCGTGGTGTGATGCAATCATAGCGTTGAACACGTGCTTCCTAGTATTCGAGACGAATCCGGCGATTCCGGGTTTGAAGGCAGTGGTTCAGCAGGATGTATTCGTCGGGCTAAACATCGGTGGCTCGAAGAGATGATGTAATCCGGACACCACCAGCTGATGAGTCATCGTCAATGCATGTTATGTCGTGTGCGCGCACGCGAACAACGTGCACTTGTTCGTGTGGTGGGCTCGTTTGCGTGATTCACTCTTCACGGCACGATAGCGCCCCCGTAGTATTGCTGTTGTCCATATCTGACTGGAAAGGGTCATATGACCATCCTGGTTGAACAGGTGAGCTTTAGTCTGCTTACGCTTGCTTGTTGACACTAAGCCGTCTGCCATCGTCTAACTGTACAGTCGTGTCTAGCTGCTGTTCCTAACATGCACTTGTTCTCCTTGCTACAAAACAGTATTTTTACCTAACTGTGCCTGCCATCTACATTCACGATACAACACTTGCATAGTCTGCTCGTTACAATACACAAGCGACTTTTCTAACTGTCTTTCGGCTTACGGGATACAACATTACTCTACAGGTGATCTGAAGGAGATTTCAGTGTTGTTAGAAGTCAGGAGTGAACCGATCTTCGTGAAGTGCAGGATTCTTCCCTCTGATGCCGTAAAAAGAGTTCGTACTATCATCAACTAGTTGGAGAAAGCACAACTCACATGTGAATTCGTCCCCGTGCCCAACCGTGATGTTGAGCAGACCGAAAGGTGATAGAAAAACTCCGATGATCTGTGAGGATTACTGAATGACGTTGGACCAGAGACTGCAAAATTATGTGGTGACTACAGCAAAGCCAGGAGATATGAAGTCGTCGCACAATAGTCGAGTTTTTTTAGAACCGACTTAGCCACTACCTACCCGACACCTGAGCCAGTCTGCCATAAATGATCAATATACCATGGGAACCTCCAAATTCATTTCTGTCCAGTTTCCATCGCACGTGTCGCCGGAAGTGTTCCAAACTGCTTTGACAAGACTCCCGATGGAAGTAACCGTCGTTGGCAAGACGAGGAACAAACATGACCAACAACTGACGCCTTCTGAGACGAGAGCAACAAAATACATCTCCTTTTTCACGGAGTTAAAGTTTCTTATTCGCGGTCAGAAATCTCTCAGATGTCGAGTGAATCCAGTCCAATACTGAACTATTGACAATATGGATAAGCCTAAGAATCGACTGTGGGTTACCTGAGATATCATTTCCGATTCACTCCGAATTTCACTGCTAGAGTTCGATCGCTTTATACGACTCAATCGGCAGACGACGTCTCAGAATGGATCGGCTTCACGTGGTATTTTGCGTCATAGAGTGATTCACCCGAAGATGGTGTTCTCATCAGTATTGCGCACGTCGCTAATCACGGATCCATCGGAGGATAGAGTTGGGTCGGTACCAGAACACCGGGGTCTCCTCGTCGCGTATCTTTTAAATTGCTGAACACGGTGGAAGAATAGGTGTTCACAGACGTAGAAGCACGTATTGGAGGCGGCGTGGGCGGCCTTGGTTTAATGTGGCTTCTGTTCATCAGACTTCGATACATTTTCGGTCCTGAAAATTTGGCACCCAAGTCAACGGCTACAATCTTTTAGTGATGATGCACTACGTGATTAGGTTATAACTACGGTATTGTCCATCGGTTTAACGAACAGATGGACATTCTGTCACACTATCTTGGGTATGCCGCCATATTATTTTACTGTCCGTTTGTGTGTTTCGATTGGTTCTATGTAAGCCACCCGACAATACTGTAAAACTCTACTATCAAAATTTAGGGACAGACGAATTTTTCTGTTTTTCAGCAAATCCGAAAATTACTTTCCGAAGGAAACGCCGCGCTGTGCCGTGGAGATCGGTTGATCGCACCGTCTCCTCTCCGGAAGTTGATGCCAAACGATCGTCATAAAGTCCATGTGGGAATCAATACAATAATAGTCCTCGTAAGAAATACCCTGGTTGCCGGAGACCAAAGCTCGCCTCAAGAATCTGACCAAGGTCTGCGAGGTCTCCGCACAAATTTAATTATTGACTTAGAGATTGACCACAAAAGTTGTTTGTAAATAGAAGGTGAATAATGTCACAAATACACTTGTCAGCGGCTTTGCCTACGCCGACGATCTGATCCTTCTAGCTGAGAATCCTGAACGTCTCTCCGAGAAGCTTGCAGCCGCCGCTAGTGCCCTAGAACTATCCGGACTGAAGATCAACACATAGAAGACTAAACTCATGGTCACCCGCGGTGACCATAAACATAACGCAGCTGCCATCTCTGATGAGCCTATCCACTTCGGCCCGGTCATTATCCACTCACTAGCCGCCTCCGACACTGTGACCTATCTGGGTATCCCGTTCACCTGGAGAGGTAAAACATTCACTAATCACCATCCGCAACTACATACGACGCTGGGTGAAACTACCAAAGCGCCCTTGAAGCCACATCAACGCCTTGAACTCCTGAGGCAGCATCTAATCCCCAAAATGAACCACTCGTTAGTTTTGAGTCGATCCCACCAAAACACGGTCAAAATTATGGGCTGTACAATTCGCCAGTTTGTTCGGCAGTAGCACCGCCTTCCTAAAGACACCAATCAGCTACATCCACACCCCCAATTCTCTTGAGTGGTCTAGACATTCCGGGTTTGTCCACCACTACTCCTATCTCACGCAAACCCCGAGAGGAGGAACTACCCTCCAGTCAATGTCCAGTTCTGAGGAACGTGGTCGAAGATGATTAGTTTGGCCATATCATGAGGGATGTTGGATCTGTTGAAGTTCGTCTGGTGCGTTTATCCTTTTTTGTTTGGTATGATGCCGAGCGACGAATTCGTTGAGACATGTTTGCCTTATTTGTAGAAAGCCGATCCCAAATTTGTCTTTATCTGTCTTTGTTATGTGCAGTAAAAAATTATGATGAATTTTGTACCATAACTGCACATAAAATATTCGGTTCCTTCTTTTTCATAACTACCATTGCTCATCTATTAAAAATTTCTTTCTTGGTATTGTTCGACAAGTTCTCACCTGAAGCTGCACCCGATCGTTTTAACGAGCTCATTTCCCATTGACTGGTGGCTACGTGCGGACTCGTGTTTGATTCCTTCATTTTGAGCGCTTTTCTGATGAGTAAGTTGTGTATCCGGTCAATTCACATTTAAGGTGAGAGAACACTTTTATTGTAATCTTGTCAAATAATACCGTATAAATTCCAATCTTTTTGATCGCTTTTTCTGACGTTTTTTTGACCTGCAGGATAGCTCCGTTAACCCGACCGTCTGAATAAGCGTTATTGGAATTGTCAAGTACGGGTTACTGAGTGAATTATCTTAAATCAGCAGGAGCGATTTAACAAGGAAAATCAATCTCCCGGTACGCGTTCAAGGAGTGGATGTGACAAACAAGGAGGAGGCCCATGAAGCGTGGATGAATAAGCTTTGTCATACACCAGATGGCCGTGGCCTTAAGGAAGTGTCACACTATCCACTCTCTAATCGTTAGCTGTTCAAGCCAGACCGCTTTTCCCCTAGGATCTTTATTCGTGCCGTCTAGCTCCGATGTAGTCTTCTTCGGAGTGAGGTCCCGAATTCTCGAGGTAGCTGAAGTGACCACTCAGTTCTCTGTCTTGGCAGTTGCGGTGAATCGGAATACATTGATCATATTCTCCAGTCGTGTTGGATCATCTACGATGTACGTTGTGCTCGGCATAACGGCGCGGCCAATGGGTTGGTGAAGAGACTGCGTTACCAGTACCCACGGCGAGCTGGTTCATCAAACCCGATGTTATCACGGTTCATAACGACGCAGGTGTGGTACTGGACGTCAGGATAGGGGACAACTACTGAAGTCAATTTACATGGACGGATGAGGTTGTCAAGTACGGGGCCGACTCTCGTAATACCACCATTCATTTGGCTTTCCATACGATGAACTGTGACGTGGACTCCATTTCTCATTCATCTGTGATCATCACTTTTTGTGGTACCATATTTCCCTCTTTTTGCAAGGCGATTCTTAAACTGGGAATTCCCTCCTACGTAATCACTGATTTATGCCTACTGACTGTTCTAGGTTCCTTGAAAACCTATAAAAGGTTTATACGGGGAAATTGGCGCTGATTGTTGCTACCTTCTGATGGTTGTCTCATTATGAAGGACATGTCTCAGTCCCGATGCGTGAGTCTTGACCTGATAGTCCCGATGACTGGTATTATTGACGTTTGCTAATTTAATGGAAGGACTCGTCAATTTTTCAGCGTTTTAATCATGCAACGCCCTACAAGTGACAGATAACTTGCTCTGAATTTCCCTTTTTAACATTTTTGCTGCTTAATATTAGCATCGCTGTTTACCTTCGACATGAATGAAACTGTGTAAATTGATCATCAAAATAAACGATAAATGAGTAGCAATGCAGCGACAAAACTGTGTAAGAAAACTGTTAGAACTTATCAAAATCTTGATGGCGCAGTGGAAATAGTTTTGAATGTTGCGAATCACCGTTTGAAACGTGTGGATATGACGAATGGATGGGTTGATGTGAGAACAGTCCTTGTCTTGTGATTCGTTCCCTGGATGAGACTAATCAAGTCTTGGGGTCGAAAATCCTCACCGTAGGACCGTGTGTTGTTTGAACCTTATGACGACCTCGAAGTAGCATGCGTCCTTTAGCATGCCGCGTACCAATGAATGGTAATTTCTTTTGCTGACAAAATTGGGACTGTTGACCATGTCTGACGTTCCTAGTCAGACGCTGTGTCGGGTTTTGATCAGTTAAACACCTCCGATTTTATACTTCATCTTAGCCCCAGAAATGTGCGGCAAAAGGCTATCACTATCGGGACAGATTGTGGTCCGATGTGTGTACAACTCTTTCTTTTGCTGTCCTTTTGTATTGAATCAACTCTTTGACTAGTTCGAGTTATACACTATTCTGAAACCAGATTTAGAGTTTACGGAACAACAACAGATGAATCTTCCATGACCTTTGATGACTTTTTGCTTATCTGCGTACCAACTGGATGGCTTCCGTTTCGCATGCTCACACTGCTCTCAATGAATTATGTTGTTTGCGATAAAATGTATTTGTAAAAAGATAATATTTACGCCAGTTATGTCAGCACGTATTCCTCCGTCTACACTCAAGTGGGATAATACGGCACGTACTCGTTGGTACTCGTTATAATCCGGCTAGGGAACGCTAACTCTGCGAATAGCAATGATCCTCAGGCAGGATGAAGCCTGCTCGACAGAGTGATAACAAGGCAAAACAAATTTTCTGATACCATCTCCTTCTCCAACTACACAATGTTCAGAAAATCACTAAACCAGTTTCAGTGGAAAGCGCCGGCTTGAATGACCGGAAACATTTGGCTTTGCATCGATGATGAGGAGCTATCATAGACTATCGCCAGATGAAGACGATCTGCGATAATTGTGGTTAAACTGATCAGTTTGTTACTTTTTTCATTCCGAACGTAACTGTCAAACCGGAGAAGTTCAAACCGTTGAAGTGGACCAAGTTTTCACATGATCTCAGCTACAACTGTTGTACAGAGGACTGGAGTCACCTTATATACTGTCCAGCTCTATGCTACAGGCTAATAAATCACAATTAATCTCAACAGAGGAGTACCTGTCACCCGGACTGACAACCTAAACTTATCATTATGGCAGTCTTCAGTTCAGTCAAACACAAGCTATTGTTGTACTGGATATGTTTAATGTTCAATTGGAATATGATGCAATTCATCTCTAGCTTTCTGCATGCATCGCACGAACGAGTAAACACAGAGGCAACGGAATGACCCACTAAAGGAATATACCGATGTATTTGACGATAGAGTCCACTAACTAACCCATTTCTAGGCTACACTGACATTTTAACCCTTGATTCAGAAGAAGTTTTATAAGGCTTCAGCTGTAACTTCAGCACTTCATTGGAAGGTTCGGGCTAATCTGAAGAGTATGCAGTCGCTAAATACAATCCATCCAGTTAAAACTTCTTATTAGGCAGCGCTCATTGTTCCACTTCAAAAACCCAATGGAATCCTAAGTATAAACGCGATGATAATAAGCTGACGGCAAGCCAGGCCGCTGTTGTATAACATTGTCTCGCATATAAAGGATTTACGTACCAAAGTTGGGACAGTTACGTTAGTTGAACTGAACTTGCATATTAATAGACCGAACCGAATGAACCTTTGCGAGTCTATGGTTGGCGGCATCCGAAACGGATCAGCTTGTCACAGTGACCGAGGCCAAAGAACGCCTACACTTCAAACATCTCCGCAAGTGACTTGCATTGCACCACTTGCAGTCCCACTCACACACCACGTATCCGATGTAAACCCGAAGGAAGAAGACCAGTAGGTGTATGAGTGAAGCCTTCATATCCAGCCGGCCAACGCTGGTTAGCCAGTTAGATGGCTAGCAGGAAAAGGAAACCCTTATCTCTTGGAAAATAAACAGAGAGAGAGAGAGAAACGACAACGACAAGATCTAAACGAAGAGTTGTTCAGTATACGAATGCACGTTACTGCATTTCAAAGAGGATGATGACGAAAAACAAAACTCAAAGTTGAACTACAGGAAGATCAGACAGACGATTCATCATTCAATACACCAACAAACCTCAAGAAAAGAATGGGTAGAAGACTATAGACACTCAAGTTTCTGAAAAGAGGAGTGGATTAGTTGCCAAACGACCATAATCTTGGTCGATGCAATCACTAACAAAAATAACATGGATGTGCTGATATGACTTACTTGAGCCTAACGTACTCATCGTCTCTTCACCGACGGTGCACTATGAGTAAGCTGGTGACCTACTAATCCTAAACGGCCAGCGCATTCACGGCCGCACACATCGCAACGCCACATAGTCATGTCGCCACGACCTGTGGCACCGATGGTTCCCTTGCGTACCACGCGTTTTCGTTCTCGGCCGCGCAATAACTGTTCGCTGAACTCGCGGACGCCCGTCCGAATTGTATTCCTCCAGGCAATCCGGTTCAACGCCAAGTCTTCCAAACATCTAAAATCAATTTTACAACGAACAAGACTTACCTGCACAACATCCTGGTAACTCAGTTTTCCACCACCAGGATTTCGCTTACCTGATCTCAGTTGTCCATACAGCACCTGCTTCCGAATACGGTCATCACCCATCCGACGGACGTGACCCAAACAACGGAGCTGATTCAACATCAGCAAGGCTTCCATCCCGTTCGTGTCCGCTCGACGCAGTACCTCAGCGTTCTGAATCACGTCTGATCACTAAATACCCAAGATGTACCTCAGACATTGCAAATGAAAGTGGCTCAGATAGCGCACGCTCCGCTGATACAATTTCCACGCTTCACTGCCATACAGCAGTATAGAGAGCACCATTGGGCGGTAGACAAGCAGCTTAGTGCTTGGCTTCAGGCTGTGGTTCTTCCAAACACGTCTTTCAAGACGTCCGAAATCAGTACTAGCCTTTGCTACACGATCTCTCAATTCGCGGTCTACGGACAGATCAGTGGACAGATTGCTGCGAAGTAGCAGAAACCTGTGTAGCGGCCAACAACATCCGTTAACACGGATTTGAGGTGAAGGTGCACAGACACCACCTCCGACTGTGTTAATATACAGTCCAAACTTGGATGCTGCGGTCGCGAACGCCGTGGCCAATCGCTGTAGTTCGTCCTCGCTTTGTGCCAGCAGTGCGCTGTCATCTGCAAACAGAAGCACGCGTACCAGTGAGGTATGTAACCGGGTTGGGGCGCCAAAACGTCGAATATTCAGTTGGCACCCATCCGTCCGGTACTCTACCTCAACGCCGTCCTCACTAGGGTCCTGGAAAGCAACTGTCTGCATGGCAGCCAAATATAAACTAAATAGGGATGGAGCCAGTGCAGAACTCTGCTTCACGCCAGTAATAATGTCAAAATCATCACAAGTCGATCCACACGATTGCACCTTGAACCTCATGCCCACAAACAACAATCTAATCAAGTTGACGAACTTATCTGGACATCCATACTTACCAAGCATCTTCCACAACGCCTCGCAGCCCACGGAATCGAACGCGTTAGTGAAGTCTACGATGAGGGAATACGGGGGCTGGTTGCGTTCCCGGCACTTCTCTTGAAGCTATTGAGCAGCGAACACCAGGTCAATCGTACTCCGATTCGCCCGGACTCCGCATTGCTCCTCAGGAATATTGGCTTCCAAGACATCCGTATTTAGCTGGTTTCAGGAGAATTCTGGTACTCACCTTACCTGTTCAGCTCAGCAGATTGATGGCCCGATAACTGTCGAGACACTGCTTGCTACCCTCACTTTTAAACAAAGGTACTATCAAAGGTACTATCTTGAAATCCTGGGGCATCACCTCGTGCTCCCAGATGGAGTGAACCAGCTGGAGCAGTGAGTCTATACTACGATCAGCATAGGGTTAAGTCAATACAACCGTCTGCAATTCCGGGTGTATTCAGCACCCATTATAATTCAGCAGATACTAGGCAACCTGGTCACGGACATATTGAACTCGTGCGACTGCCTCAATTCTAATCTGTTCTTCATTAGCATCATCTCTGATCACACTGCTGCCTTATCTATACGTAAAGAGGAAAGAGTAAAGGTAAACAGGTCCAAGTGTGATTTCTCCACACACAGTTCTTATTAACTTGGAATCTCACTCGACAAATATGGAGTATATCCCACTGGGGACAAAATTAGGTCAGTGCTAGAGGCATGCATGCCTCCAGAAAGTTGACACGCAACATCAGAGTGCACCATCGCCCATAACGGTCCCTGCTACTTAATGGAACTGAGCACTGACATCTGTGGTAGCCGAGACTGTCTGAGGCCGAATACCCCGGGGCAAAAAGGGGTTTTTTTGTA
>LUCH01005008.1:5632-30079 GCA_013368495.1 Paragonimus heterotremus
TTACTGTGCACAGTAAAGAACATATGGAATGAAGTGCATCTGGCATCACAGTTTCCCAGTGTTCAACACCACGGCTTTTTGTTTTGAGTGCCAGTAGTATAGTTTTCCATATGATACCGTTTAGACGTTCAACTTGCCCGTTTGACTGTGGGTTATAAGCTGTGGTGCGACTGGTTGCAATACCTTTATTGTTGAGGATCGTAAGTAATTCTTTCGAAATGAAAGGAGAGCCACGATCAGAATGAAAGAATGAAGGCAAGCCAAACATGGAAAGTAAATTGGTAAGACAATTTGTCACTGTAGAGGAAGAAGCGTCGGCACACGGATAGGCAAAAGGGAAGCGGAGAAATTCATCGACAATTATCAAGAAGAACTTGTTCTTTGAGGATGAAGGGATGGGTCCTTTAAAATCAGTGCTCAGTCTCTCGAATGGTTGGGTTGCTTTTATCAGGGGCATATGTGGCGGAGTAAAAAAACGGGGTTTGGTTTCGGCCCAAACTTTGCATTGAGCAGTGATTCGTTTGACACCCTCGAGGCTGAACGGTAGATTGCGTACACAGACCAGGTGGAACATACGGGTAAATCCGGGGTGACAATGATTCACGAAGTGTTTTTAGATCGACAGCATGAGAAATAGAGCAGTTGAAGTTGCGCGACAGAGTATCAGTCACACGATTATCAGAGCCAGGATGGTAAAGAATGTCATTGAAAATCGGAAAGTTCAAGTTGCCAACGCTGTATTTTCTAGTTCTTGATTTCCCCTGTCTGTTTTTGATCGAACATAAAGGATACGGAGCGCTGATCTGTGATGAGTGTAAAATGGTGACCCAGAAGAAAATGCCGCCACTTTTTTGGACTTTCCACAATAGCGTAGGCTTCTTTCTCGACAGAATGCTTACATTCGGATGGCATTAAAGTTCTGGAGAAAAATGCAACCGGTCGTCCATTCTGGTTAAGGGTTGCGGCGATGGCGATATCTGATGCGTTAATTTCAACTGCCAGGGGCACTCCCGGTTCAACAGTAACGATCATTGAGTTTTGAATCTCTTTCTTAAGATTGATAAACGAACTTAGAGCCTCTTCAGGAAGAGGAAAGGTCTTAGTTCTGACGAGCACACTGATTTTGTCTGAAAATTGTGAGATCCACTAAGAGTAATAGGCAAACATACCAATAACTCTCTCTTGTGCTTTGAGATTTGACGGGGCTGGTAACTCCTTTATTGGTCGGAGACGTTTCGGATCCGGTTTAATGACACCCTTTGAGAGTTCATAATCCAACAACTTGATGTTACACGTCCACATAACACTTTTGTTCGCTGAGAGTGATTCCGTACTTGCGAGCGGTGTTGACGAATTGTGTGAGATTACGATCATGATCTTCGTTCGAACTGCCGCACATAGTCAGATTATCCAAGTAGGCGAAGGTCCCAGATAATTGCTCTCGTTGGATACTATTGTCGATAGTACGATAGAACGCTGCCACACCATTGGTGACGCTGAAGGGAGTACGAGTGGATTGATAGAGACGTCCAGCTGCTTCAAAAGCAGTGTAGATCTCTTCCGTCTTGATGGGTATCTGATGGTACGCACTCTGGAGGTCAAGAGTACCGAATACCTCGTAACAAGAAATTTTCCCAATAAGATCGTCAATCCGGGGTAAGGGGTAGGCGTCTAGGTAAGTGAACCAATGAATTGGCTGTAGTTCCCTACCATTCGACGCTTTTGCCGTTCGTCAGACGTCACCAAGACTTGGGCTCTCCAGGTTAAGGCAGAAGGTTCAATAATCCTGGCGTTCAATAGTTTTTCAGATTTGATGAAGAGTTCATCAGATAATGAACAATAACGTCTGGATTTGGTGACCCCTGGTTGACAGTCAGGTGACAGATGTTGAAACAGGAACGGCGGAGTAGCAGACAGCAAGCATGTTGCAAAGTGAAAACAATGGCTCAGAACCAGAAAAGGGTGTTTCGACACATTTATGTCTTTTGAGAAAGTCATGTCCTAGTAGTACATCAGTACACAGATTGTTGAGAAATGACAATTTGATGGAGCCGTATAACAGTTGTTTGAAGCGAATAGAAACGGAACAGTGACCGAGTGTGAAAGTGGATAGACTGGTAGATGCCGTAATGATCTTTTGACAGGAAGAATGGATTTTCTATTTATGTGCCCGAACAACAGAATGAGATATGTAGCTTTCCGAACTGTCTGTGTCAATGAGAGCCTGTAACCGAATACCGTTCACTTAAATCTCAACGACAGCATTTGACAAGCATGTGGGAGCCGCTGCAACTGTGGCAGACGATAATACAGATTCCGATATTGCAGCAGAATGTACAATCTTAGAAGACTGACACACCCGTTCGTAGTGCCCTTTCTTTCCACAGCGTTTACAGACAGCATTACGAGCTGGACACTGCCTTCGCGGATGCCGACGTAATCCACAGAAATAGCACAAAGAGCCATTCTGTTTTGGAAAGTTGCCTGTGGCTACCGTACATTCGATGTCATGTGACTCTGGGACGAGCGTTCGAGGGTACTCGGTAGCATGTGGGGACATGACGCTGGAGAGTTGTTGATTGTAAGGAAGGGATTGCTGTTGGGCTAGTTCTAATTGTTTAGCTACATCGAAGGCTGAAGTGAGGTCCAAGGATTTATATTCGATTAATCGCTGACGAAGAAAATGAGAGTTTAAACCACGAATGAATGAATCACGAATAAATTCTTCACGATGCAATTCAGCAGAGACTGCTTGGAAATCACAGTCCAAAGCCAAGATTCTGAGTTTCTGAAGGAACTCACTCAGACTGTGCCCGTTTTCCTGCTCAGCAGTGGATAAGACATGTCGAGCAGAAATAGTATTTTTTTGGTTAAATGTAGAGATTCTTGAGTGTACATATGGCTGTTTTGTATCCAGATGTACTGACATAATTAAAGAGAGTAGACAATGCATCTATTTCAAGCTATTTTTCTGCAGAGAAGTTCTCGAATATCTTTCGCCAGTGAAGCCACTGATCAGTTGAGGTAGGCTAATGAGGGTCGGCGTCGAAACGATCAGGACGTAAGATACGATCAGCCATTTTACAAGTTGAATAAATTATAGTGATTCGGAACGTTCGATCAGTAGTAGATTGTTACTGAGACAGAATGATGAGTTGCTATAACGATAGGCTTTATTCAACTTGGAAACAAGTCATGTAGCTGTAATGC
Organism: Paragonimus heterotremus; assembly: GCA_013368495.1. NCBI lineage: Eukaryota > Metazoa > Platyhelminthes > Trematoda > Plagiorchiida > Troglotrematidae > Paragonimus > Paragonimus heterotremus. Next base: position 8,843 of record LUCH01005008.1, read on the forward strand.
AAAATAGAGAGCTTTATGAATAATGCAGACGAAGGAAAATATACTAGTGCATAACATATGTTTAGGCACTGTTACTCAATCCAAGTTGCATTCGCAGCCGTTCTGAAAGGCTGGATGATGGGACAGCTGCGGCCTTGTGCGTCTGTTTAACGACCACCAGAATTTTGTCTTAAGCTCCATTCAAGTAGGTTGTTTAGATGGTTTTCCAGATAGGACAAGTGTTTAGACCTTGTCTGTGCGGGGTAGGCTATTTATCAAAGACTTTTATCTCAACCAGGTCGCGGTAATCACTCGAGGAATGCCAGACACCTGACTCAAAAACCTGACGCAGCGGCAAGGTCGAACACTTTTCAGAAGGATAATTCTCAGTTCGAGCATGCGTTCACAGTTTGCCCTCATATGCTGCTCTAGTTCTTCAGAGCCCAGTCCGCGAGGTTTTGTCAGTATGAAGTGTGATAACTCCACAAACAAACAGTCGACAATTGAGAAGTTGCGAATTAAGGTCGTGACTTGAATAGGCCTAAGTCGGCTTGCAACTAAATCATGCAGTTATAGTTGGTCGAAACGAATTAAATAGACCTGTGAAGATGAACGTTAAAACATGTGTAGTGGCACATAGAAATAGGCTTAATTTTTACCGCATTCGCCTCGCCTGTGAGATAATCAAAAGTATCCGGTGCGATAAACAGTAAATGGGTAAGTGATGCTTATGGTTCACGATTCTTAGGTTAAAAGCGTACTCTCTTCAAATCCTCTCACGAATTACGTTTAGATTCATGTCCCGTTATGATTTCAGCATCATTGACTGGAGAAGGGCTGTTTGAGTCCGATAAGTCTGATGGATATTCCTTCTGTCTATTGACGCCGGAACGCAATTGAGATATATTATGAAGCAAACCGACTTCATTGTGGGTTGTTCAGTACATTGCACAACGGAAGCGAGATGCTTGAACGAAACCGTATCCTTTCGACTATCTGGGAAAGGGATGTGAGCGTAATTCCGATTACGTTCAATAAGTTCGACTTCTTCAACCAATGGATCATACTTGGAAGTTTAATTCATTTTCCGGAGTAGAATTCCGCTTGAGTTTACCAGTCAGCTAGTTGGCAACGTACATTGCTGTTGCTTTTTGATTATATTGCAATATTTGTTCGTGAGGTGTTGTGTTAGCTTTCGCACAAAGAAAAACAATGAGAATAGGGTGTATAAAAAAAGGACTTCCTTGGTGACCATCTAGTTTTTATGATTTGAGTGAAAACGTGTTAGCTTTCCAAATACTTCCGTTCAGACGTTCGACCTGACCGTCACCTTGCGAGCTGTAAGCTGTTGTCCGACTAGCTGCAAGACCTTTATTATGAAAGAAGGTCCGCATATCCTCGAAGGTGAATGAAGATCCGCTGCCAGAATGCATGTAGGAAGGCGTGTCGAAGATGGAGAATATGTCAGACAAACACTTGATCACGGTAGATATAGACGTGTCAGAACACGCATGTGCAAATGAAGAACGTTGTAATTCGTCACTAATAATAACTAACTTGTTTCTAATGTTTGTTGGTAAGGCTCCTTTAAAATCCATGTTTAGTCGCTCAGACAGTTTTGTAGCTGTGCTCAGAAGAACATGCGATGGATTGGAAAGTTGTGGTTTAATCTCGGCACACTATAGATAGTGAGAACTACTTTCCTTTATCTCGTCAAGGATGAAAGGTAGATTACGATAGCGCACGAATTGCATCGTTCGTGCTGTGCCGAGTGTTCAAAGAATCATGTGGTGCCTTCAAATCCAGATTAATAATGGATCCACAAAAACCATGGAAGAGTGTGTCAGCTGCATTCTTATCACAGCCGGGATGATAAACAATGTCACGCTGGAAACCAAAGGATCGGACTGCCCGTCGTTGGATTTTTCTCCCTTAATTTTCCATTTTGGTTCGTTATCAAAAATGAAAGCAACATATCGTTGATTTGCTAGCAATTTGAAGTGATTTTTCTCTAGGGTTGTCACCACTATTTTAATGTTTCTACAGTATTGTATACTTCCTTTTCACTTGCAGATTACTTACATTTTACCCATGATAGCGTTAGCCAGAAAAATACAACTTGCCCACTATTCATAATGACGGTGTCAGATGCACCGGTTTCTACCACGAGGGTGGCACCGGGTTAAACAGTGATGGACATGGCGTTTTCCACTTGCTGTCTCAAGTCTGAATGCAACTATGGCGTCGTTCAGAAGCTGGGGGACGCGGTCTTGTATGAGTGGGCTGGTTCTATCAGAAAAGTGGGATATCCACCGAGAGTGGTGTTCAAACATGCGTACTATGCGATGAAGGTAGTTCCTTCAACGGGTTCAATCTCTCTGAGTTCAGCCTAATTACTTCTCCGGATACCTCAAACCCAAGGAGGTTTATTCGACGAGTGCATATGATGCTTTTCTTTTAAATGAATGTGATGCCTTGCTTGTTTACGACAACCAGGAATCCTGAATTCTGGCTGTGCTTTTCTAGCGTTGTTCTTCATGTAGTCACGTCACTCACCTAGGCTTACAGGCCCAGGAAGTATATAGTTTGATTATATCCGTTTTTAGTGTTTCCGAGGGCTAATAAGAATGCATTCTTGGTAGCATCTAAACTACCGTCCGTTAGAGCGTACGTCGATACAGTGAATACGCAACGCTCTTCTGATTTGTTTTAACAGACCGTACTGAACTTGACATCACACAAAGGACTGTTCACTGAGATCCAATAGAGCAAACATCACTGTGCTCTGTGATTCTCACTTCATCTTATCCATGATATTCGACGTCACCAGATTGTAAGGGTTGTCTGAAGGTGAACTTAAGTGAAAAAATATACTAGAATCTTAGATTCGCGCCTCAGACCCATCAAAGGTTGTAGATTTGAAAGAATACTTGCCAAAGCAGTTTGCCGACCCACTTGTCAGTAAGTGTAGACATTGGAAACGGCATTGTTGGTTGGTTATCTTGGCTTTAAAATACTATGATCGTCTAAAGGCTAGAAAGACAAAACGTTCAAGAGCAGAATAGAAGGAGGGAGATGTGGTGGGTGATTAATGTCACGGTCAGGAAAACAGTAAATTTTGCTACTCCTTGGTCGTTTATGTCACGGAAAGACGTTGATTTGAAGGACCCGATCCAGACGTCTGCCCTGCGAAACAACAGATGTGGTTTTCTTAGGGGACTGTGCTAGAGGTTGATGACCTAAGCGTATGAGGTCTACCGAACCAGAGGGCATGGTACATAGAACATTGTTGTCTTATTCAGAGTGTTGCTGAACATAGTGAATATATTCGAAGCTACACCAAGCTTTCGAATTATACGAAACGTTTCCCGACCGTATCGGATAATACACCGGCGGTCACGGTGTAGGATCAAGCGAACCGAAAGCAAGTGGAGAACAACACAACGAGTAGACAAAGAGTATATTGTCGACCTTCTAGGTCAACGCGAGAGTGAACGACTACCGAGACGAAACGATAACAGAGCGGAACGACAAGTAAGTACGCAGCGGAGTCATCCGTTCGAGTACGCAGAGTAGTTGTCGGTATCTCTACTCGTTAAAATAAATGTTTAAGTATATACAAAAGTTAGAAACGAAAAGTACAAATGGCACTCGTAGCTCTAACATAGTTGACAATAACGAATAGGGTCGCTACATAGTTCCCTTCCTAGAAGGCAACCAGAGTGTTGACTTTGGCAATGTTGCAGTGTTTCAGTTAGTCGGAACCGTTGACACGAGCATGAATGGTCCAATTTAATCCTGCCACACAGCTCGCGTCTACGGCCGGTGAAAGAAGGAGGGAGAACAATTGGAAGTGGCTTGTAGGACCATGGTTTGAAAGTTTAATAACCATAGGCAAGCAGGGGATTTGGAGACAGGCCGGTTGTAATCGACCTGGTAAGATCGTAGCCTTGTTCGCGTCCGTCATAGGCGGTCCTTACAGAATTTCTAATTTTCCAACGTCCTCTCGCGGTGCGCGGCCTCGGCGTCCCGGTTAAATCACAGTATCTAGAATACACATTACTTATTAATGGAAAACGGTAACCTCACCGGGTTTCTGCGTCCATTGTGTCCAGAAGAATGAGAATTTTTCCTATATTAAAGAAAATCCTGCTGTCAGCGTCCGCTGTAGGTTGAGCCATTTAAAATTAACTCGATAGGGACACTCAACAACAGTAAAAAAAAAATAGATACGGCGGACGTCCACACAGTCTGCAAATCGCACCGGCCTCCGCAACTCTCGACCACGTCTGTTATGGAGACTTGGCTCCGTCGTGGCAGGCTGAGTCGTAACCGAAACCGGATCTGTACCAACGTTAGGCAATGCACTAGCTGTTGAGGATGTTGTTGATCGCCAATAAATGTTCACATCAGGTGCCTCTAAAAACCCTGACTTTAGTCTATCGGTAGAGACAATCTTGCGTTCCAACATGAAAGTCTTATCATAGCGCGTGAGTACTTGGAATGGGCCTGTATAGGGCGGGTGTAAAGGTCGTCGAGGAGTAATCGCACGCACCAAAACGTGAGAAAAAGTTGACAGACGAGGATCTACGTACGTCTGTTCCCCTGGTGGGGACGGTCGGAGTCGTCTCATGTTATGGGCCAACAGCTTGCCGTAATCCGCGAAGTTGATGGGTCCCGTTGCGCGTGGAGTAACCATCTCTCCGGGTAAACGTAAGGAGCACCCATAGACTAACTGGGCGGGGGTGGTATGCAGGTCGGCCTTCAGTGTGTTTCGGATACCTAACAAGACTAATGGCAGAACCTCGTGCCACGAAGGGTTTTTGCTAACGGATAACGAGCTTTTCAATTGCTGATGAAAACGTTTAACTAACCCGTTGGCTGTCGGGTGGTAAGTTGTCGTGCGAATTCGACTACAGCCTAGTGCGTTGAGAAGTGACGTGAAGGCTAAGTCAAAATGTGACCAGCGATCGGTGGTCACTACGACGGGGAATCTCAACGTTCTGGGAATGCTCGTGCGACAGTTTCCGATGAGCAATTCGTGATGGGTATAGCTTCCGGCCAACGTGTAAATCTATCTACACATGTCAAGATATATGCATACCCATTTGAGGGTGGCAAAGGTCCGACTAGGTCAACATGTACGTGGTAGAAACGCTTATCGGGGCTGCAAAACTCCCTACTGGGGTACGCGTGTGACGATGAAATTTAGGCCGTTGGCAGTTTATACACGCTTTGACCAATGTGCGGTCGTCGCGATTGACATTGCGCCAAACAAAGCGCTCGGTGGTCATTTTGACTGTTGAACGTATGCCTGAGCGAGACGTGCAACGTGTGAAACATTCGGCGGCGGCGGCCAGTGGAATAACCTGGCGAAGGATGTCGTGTGAAGTGGCACAAATAATCATCCCTTCGGATGAATTCATGGGAATGCTCTCTAGCTTAAGGGAACTGGACCGACGAAGTTGTTCTATCTCCGGATCATTGTCCTGTGAGGCCGCGATCGTTGTCAGATCGACTGAGCTGTCTGCCATGCTCGTTGTAGCATTGATGCGCAAGGAAGTATTGGCGGCTGTGTTCGCAACGCCTTAAATGTGACGGATAGCGGTCGTGAACTGAGCAATATAATCCAGGTGTCTGGGCTCTCTAGGGGAATTTCCTGTCGGTTGTCGAGCGCAAGGCGTCCGTTAGCGGCTTATGGTCTGTGAAGACGATGAAGTCCCCGCCTTCAAGGACATACCGAAAATGGGGGATGTTGAGATATACCGCCAACAGCTCCTTTCCGAATGCACTATACCGCGACCCAGCTGGTTGTAAACGTTTAGAGAAAAAGGCAATGGACACCAGTCGTCACCGAGTTGCTGTTGCAGGACTGCTCCTACAGCCACGTATGATGCATCCACAGTTAGCGCTAAAGGGGTGGACGGGTGATAATGTGACAACGATGTTATATTGGCGATAGCTGTTTTTAAAGTGACGAAGGCCATTTTTGCGGCCGTTGTAAACAAAAATGAGCGAACCTTACCTCTGAGCAGGTCCGTAAGCGGTTGCATTAAGTGTGCACGATTAGGAATGAAACGACGATAAAAATTCACCAGACCATCAAAACGGCGAAGTTGCTTGGATGAGGTGGGCTCCGGGTAGTCCACTATTGATTGCACTTTGTCGAGGAGAGGTTCGATCCCACTCGTGGATATAATGTGATTTGGGAAGCTTATGCTGGTCATCCCAAACGAGCACTTAGCCAAATGTAGTCACACCATGATGCGATAAACGGGCGAATAGTGAACTTAGGTGCGGTCAAGATGTCATCCAAGTACGGATAAACACCGTCCAGTCCACGACACACGTCGTGAATAAAACGTCGGAAAGTCTGAGCAGCGTTGCACGGACCAAACGGCATACGTAAAAATTCGAAAGGTCCGAAGAGTGTTATGACCGCTGTCTTCGGGTTATACGCACGCACTAGGTCTGTTTTTGTAAATATCTGTGTTCCTGATAGGTTTGTTGTTAAGTCTTGAATATGAGGAACTGAGTACCTATCGGGAGTGGTCGTGTTCAATGTTCGATAATCGCCACATGGGCGCCAGTCGTTGTCACCCTTCTTGGACATCATGTACAACGGCGAAGCCCATGGACGGACGGATAATGCCAAGTTGAAGCATATGCTCAAACTCGGCTCGGGCAATTTTGAGCTTATCGGGGGCGAAGCAGCGTGGACGACTTCGAACTGGCGGCTCTCGTGTGACAGTGTGATGCGCGACATCGGTTGTCACAGCCGGTAATTCGTTAGCGGGGCGGACCAGTTGAGGGAATTCAGATAAAAGTTTCCCATATGGCTCGCCAACTACGTGATTGGCTAACATTTGACTGATCACAGTCGTATGCGACGGCTTACCCCGAACACTGTGTCTTGTCGAAGTATAAATCGGGCGCTGTTGCCACGATCGAGGAACAAGAAAATGTACAGCCATCAAGCGTCCTGTGTGTAGCGCGCGGAACGGAAAAGTGAGGAAGTTCTATACTAGCGGAAATAGGGTATACAATTAAACTAAACACACATGCTTCATCAGTAATTGTCAAATTGTACATCATAAACCGGCGACTCGTTAAGTGTACATATAAGTAAGTATGTAACTCAGCGATTAAGTTATACCTGTAGATTGCACTACATGGTCATTCTCATTGTATTGGTAGTCTTGTATAGTGATGGGAGGTCGGGTACGGGGGTTATCACTTGTCAAACCGCCTTACTAGTATTTGGATGCAGATTTCACGCGAATACACTGAGTGACCTACTTCTATCGGTGTCAGGAAGCATTGAACTTTCACACGTTAAAGGAAGTCAACAATTCTTTTGCTCACCTACCTCTGTTTTAGGTGGTACTAAAGTGCATCAAACGAAAATTACTGATTAAGCTGCTAATTTCAGAAATCCTAGAGATAAATATACTAAAGCGAGACAGAATTAGGGTACAGAAGAATTGTAGCTCGATTATAGGTACTTAAGCATGAAACAGGCGCATTTCACCAGGCAGTAATTTATTAGCACTGCCATCAAAGTTCTAAAACCACTTCAAAATTGTCCAGACTACCTGTAGTGGACAATTGGGTATGCACTAGAGCCTCGTCCACTAACAATTTAATACGCCTTTCCTGAAGAGCAATCACAACGTAATCCCAACAGGCATCGAACCAAAAGAACACAGTGAGATTTGGAAACAAGCCGTATGTTTCCAACAATGTCTGGAAGTGTGATAAGTAGTTGGGTCTAGCCTAGTCTGGGACCAACGGCAACAACCAAGACGAGGAAGAAAAAAGCACGAGGTAGGCTACAGCCCACTCGGTGGCACTCAAAAGCGCGCCGAGCGAAAAGCGTGTGGAGCCTTCGAGTTTGTTAAACAACACTCGAAAAGGTCTGAGTTAAACAATCTTGAGGAATGGAATAGTAAATATGTCGTTAGGAAAATGAAAGGCATTCGCTGCATGCGATTAGTTGCACAACTGAATAAAGTGACGTTGAGTTCGTATCAGACCTCCTATAGCAGGCGTATGCAGAATCATGCATACAGAACAGACAAGCGGGAAAACACGATTGCAGCCAGGATACTTAGAGAAGCCACACGATCGCTGATCACTACAGACCACGCTGATGGGGGACTTGGATTAGCACTACGAGTGTGTGCATTAGGCTTTAATTCAGTATTCTACTGATGACGCCGCCACGACAGATTCAAATAGGGTGTCTTAGGCTGGCAGTACAACAACACCAGTGGACTGTTTGCGTTTCTGAAGGCACATCCGATCTTTCAACTTCTGCGAGTGATTCCGATGTTAGTACCTCGAACAAAGCTTGAAGATATGCCTCAGGGGATCCAGTGATTGGTGTAACCTTCTCTAGGTAAAATAAGATTGCCTTTGGCCAGGCTCATGCAATCTTTCTGAGTGAGATAATGAACGAGGCATTGATAGACTTTGTAGTCCTACGCTGTACACTCGCACTCGTGAATATCTTTCATAGGGAATGTAACATCAGCTCGAGTGTTTAGTCCAAGATGAAGGTGTACCAGTGAGTTGAACTCCAAGGAAAGGCTCTCTAGCTTCGTGAAACGTTTCAAACAGCCGGGTTAGTGCTCGATATGTCGGGTTGGCTTTGTTCGTCCCCAAGATGCTGTTTATAAAGAGGTTTAGGTCTGAGACAATGAATCTTAAATCTCGCTTGCGGGTTATTGTACCCAGTCTTCTGTCTCCTAAAATGAACCCAATATTCGATGTGTGATGAATGTACATCATTTTACACTAAGAGTAGTTAATCGGGAAAGTAGGTATTTTTGACTTCTTGAGGTAGTCGGGCAACTTGAATACTATTCACAATACGACTTCCCATTTATGTGCGATGATTTGGTCATATCTAGGTGTGAATCCGATGAAACAGTTGGGACGGCGTACGCAACAGACGAATGCGAGAACGACCTCACAAATCCTGGTCCAAATCAGAATGTATATTACTGATTATCTCTTACGAGAAATTCGGATCTACAAGTCTACGTCGTCCAGGTTTTATAGCATACATCCGTGGCTGTGTCACGTTGCTACAAAGTCGAATCACGGGAATTCCAAACGGTTTATGACATCCGTTAATTTTATTGACTCAGTTTTGAACCGACAGACAGTGAATTGTGAAATTCGAATACGCTTGGGCAGCAGAATGCCAGGGATAGTGTAGTGACCTGGAGACAACCCCGGTCTACCTGCCGTACGGTGTGTAAAATTCTTCCCAAAATCCTAGTTCACATTGTACATAGGATCGTAAGGACCGTTGCCTGCCGTCTGCTTGCCGCATGCGGTCGCGTTTGTTTGTTCGCATGCTTGTCGGCCTATGCGTGCCAATTGCACCACACACTTCCGGTTTGCTCACGCGCTGAACGATCGGGTCCTTATAAGGGGTTGATTACCACCCACCCCCCCTAACTAACTCTTTCCGCGTGTCGGTGTCGTTTAACGCTGGTTGCGACCTATTGTGACTACCGTATAATATACGTTCCGTCTCTCAGTTATTCGTATTTTTACCTCACGTATATCTGGGAGGAGTTAATTTAGTACACGTTCGCACTAGAAGGACATCGCAAGGCGAAGGCTGAGTGTTATTTTGTTGCGCAAGTTATGGCCGTGGCTTACTGAATCTTCTTCGCTCGTTCGTTTTCATTTTCCTTCGCATTATTTATGTGGCACCTCTTCCTGTGGAGTCCGACTGTCTTCATCGTGTGCATAGTTTATAACTTTATACTTCTCAGAAAAGGAATTATTCCGTAACTAAATATAATTGGATCACATTACTAGGTTTAGTACCAGTGAGGTGTGACACATGTAGTGGATGTATTCTGAATTATTCGTGTACAAGAAAAGTGTTCAGCAATTAAGACTTCAGTTTTCTTGAGAGGAAGAGATAACAGGATTGAGTCATCAGTGAAGTGTACAGAATCATTACCTTCGGAATCAGCCACATGTACTGACGATCACTATGACTTGCAATCACGTTATAAGTGCTATAGTGACCAATGAATCAATTCACAATGTATTACGAGCATAGTCACTTAAGCAAATTGTGTGCGTAAGCACCGTGGACATAGATACCTTTGAAAAATGCACGCTGTGGGTGCCTCTGAGACGTACGATCTTCAAAGGGAGAAACTTCTTAACGATACCATAGTAAATATATTGTAAATGGTCATTAGCCAACCATTCGTAAATTGCGTGAGTGACCAGGCCACATTAAACCGCTATTCCCATTAAAGTAACACTTTTTGTATGTGTTTAAGCGGTTTGGTTTGGGCAGTATATGACTTCTCCTACACTGTTCGACTTTGGTATGAACAGAAAGCTAAAACTCATCAGTATTAATGGCTTCTAAAGAGATGGTAAGTCGAATCTTGATGTGGTCATCCGCAGGCATGTATAGGGTGAGAGAAAGGTTCTACTTATACGTTCCTGTCTCTGTGTTTGTTAAGAGATACACTGCATTGCACATTTTATACATATGGTAAAATATTAATTGAGAAAATCTGGTTGAGGTTGACAAACTTTGAACATACTGAAGCGAACTTCCGCACATTTGGTGACTTTGAGGATGATAGGAAATCTTGTGCAGGTCGTCCCCCATATACATGCCGATCGAATAGAGTTTCGCCACTCTCAGCCGACCACAGAACTAAACAGTGTATTCCAATACGAGAACATCTTAACAATGAAGAAATTCTAAACAGTTCGTATATTTCATATTTCGGCCTCAGAATATAACCCCAGTAAATGTTCATTCTCGTTTGGCGGAGAAACCCTACTAGTAGAGAGATAGTCTGTTGTATATAAGAATGAGGTCTCCCTCTAAAGTGTCCAACGCATCGAACATTGACCTAATTTTACTAGTATTCTCGGGCAGATAGTATTCCTGAGTCCCATCTCCTTTCTCTTTCAATAGGTGCCGAATCTCTTAAGACAATTGCTGTACGCCTGTGTTTGTCTCCAGGTGCGGACTGGTAATCGGACTGAACGTAATTGGCTTTTGGATGACTGATTCTGCACATTTTTTTGTGGGAGTTAGTACCGCTTGCGTTCTTGGGTACAGTTGCACCATTTGCGAACATATTTAAGTTGTCTGTCACTAACGTTTCTAGGTTTCGTTTGCAAAAGAATACGAGTAGTTTAGTGCCGCTAAGTTACTAGTCATCATAATTTTGTAAAGGACTGGAGCGTTTCTACGTTTAGAACCGTGCCTATTCTCCACAATAACTAAACCAGAAAACCGAAATAATGGGCAATAGCTTTTATTGCAAGTAGGCTGGGAAAATGAGCTTCAAGCGAAGTACGACAGAGAGCACAGCAAGATCAACCAGTAGTAAGCGACCGGAAATTATTGTCATGACCTTGGACGGTCGAACAAACGAGAAAATGCAGACATGCAGTCAAATAATGTCAGTAGTGTCAACAGTCAAAATAAATAGCAAGATAGTAGGAATACGTGGCAAACCAAGAGTATATCTACAACTTTGCCGGTGAATGTGTATGACTATATTTGCTGACTTAGAACAAGTAGTTTTTGAGAACCGTTGGCTAAAATGATCTTGTAGAATTTCCGGACATTTTATGACCCGACAGATGTTCGTGTCGTCGGAGTACAACAGCATTCGCGATTTGGTAATATTTAACAATGCAAGGTCAGAACGAATCACAAGTAATCTATGACGGTTCATTATGGAACGCTGGTTTCAACAAGGTACCCATGTGTTAGTTATCTCTACCTCACAAGTGGACACCCGACAGCGAAATCAGATTAATCCTGTAGCCACCCAGGCGTACGGTTTCAGAAGAAGCTAATTTGGACTTTGGGTGTACACTTCAATATTTTATCATTACATATAATATATATATATATAAAGATATATGTATTATCGCAATGCAGCCATAGTAAGTATTAGCTCTGACTTAAAGTTGCACTCGTAAGTGGAATTATAAGGCGACCTTTTTCCGTAAGTTCATTTTTCATCATTTGTTTCGCTAACAACGTTACTGCGTGCCATTTAATAAGGTCAACCTCAATTGTATGATTTTTAGCACGCGAGACGAACATTCCAGCAAGTGACACGTTTGCAACCTAAAAAAGTAGCTTGTTTACCACTTACCGAATTTCGGTGTCACTAGGATTGATGTCGTCAGGTAAATTTTTCCATATGGTTAGTTGAAAGCAGGGGTTGCAATACACTGTAATGCTATTTTAGTGCACAAGTGCAACAAACCGACAATTCCCAGGTATACGTAATCGGGACCAGACGGGAATTGAATAGGGGACACAAATTGTAACCAGCGATCGTGTGGCTTCTCTAAGGATCTCGGCTGCAATCATGTTTTCCCGCTTGTCTGTTCTGTATGCATGATTCTGCATACGCCTGCTATAGGAGGCCTGATACGAACTCACCGTCACTTTATTCAGTTGTGCAACTAATCTCACACAGCGAATACCTTTCATTTTCCTAACGACTCATCTATTATTATTCTCTCCAAGGTCGTTTCGTGAGCTTTTACATGCATTGTTTAATGCACTCGAAGGTTTTACACACTCCTTGCTTGGCACGCTTTTGAATGCCACCGAATGGACTGGAACCCACTTCGCGCTTCTTCTCTTCTTCCTCTTGATTGTTGCTGTTGGCTCCAGACTAGGCTAGATCCAACTACTTATCACACTTCCAAACATTGTTGGAAACATACGGCTTGTTTCCAAATCTCACTGTGTTCTTTTGGTACGATGCCTGTTGGGACTACGTTGCGATTGCTCTTCAGGAAAGGCGTATTAAATTGTTAGTGGACGAGGGTCTAGCGCATACTCACTTTTCCACTACAAACTAATAATATTGCAAACGTTACACCGGGTCTCGTGTAACGATATACGACGCCGATACGCAAGACTAACTAGGGAGGCTAATGCTCCAGCTGTCGAGCGTGTTGGCAAGCCAGAAGTGTGTATGGCGTGTATAATCCAGCAAATAAACAAACGTGATCTCATGCATCAAACAGACGAATAATCTTACGATCCTAGGTATGATGTGTACTAATATTTTTGGTGCATTTCACACATGCAGACCGGAATGAACTCCAAATCACCACACAATCCCTCCTCTTGTCTTTTACTAATATCTGTTAAAGATCGTCCCGTAAACCCGATACATGCAATCGTGCCATGTTCCGAAACTGTATTAGCAACCGTTAGACCACACTTCTACAAAAGTGACTGAAGAACAGTGTAGAGTGCTCTGTAAACCGTCAACAATATCTGGACGAATTCGTCTTTCTATGTTAAACTGGAGTATTTATAGGTACACTGTTGAATAGAGACGGTTAGTGGCGGTCGGCGGACTCGGACCTGATATGAGAAAGGCATAGCTCCCACTCGTAACTCGCTGTAATTTTTGCACTGATTGGGTGTTCGTTGATTCGGAGTAAACGAAACATTTTCGTATAGTTGCTTACTCCTCAGTGCCGATCATTTAGGCGGCTTTTGATGAATGTTGTTTACGCAACAGTCATCATTTCACTGGGCTTAGCACAATTCCACCCGGCTCGGCATACTGACCGTCAAAGGCCAGGATACTGGTGATCATTTGGAAGGTGAAAGCCGAACTGATGAACCATGATTTTAGGTGAAAACATGCGTGTAGAGGATTGACAGTGAGTGATTGAACGATCACATGTGCATCCTTACGTTGCAAGGTGGTGGTGTCCATACATGATCTGCTATCTCGTCAACCGGGAGGAATTGGCTGGTCATTCTGGATCCCACCGTCAGTGATTTGAGCTCCAAGGATGTACCCTAAGTATTGACTTTTAATATTCTCACTTCGCGAACGACTGTGTACTTCAGAGGGGCAGTACTCTGATTGGCTGATAAAGTTTAAGTCACCTTACAACAAAATTAAACCTTTTCGAGGCGAGTTCACACTTACAGCATCAGTAACTTTTTGTCCAACTATAGACAGTACTCGGGATATTGTGTCCAGTCTGGCCCGGCAGTGACAGATACGGTTAGCTCTTGTGAACCATATGGTTACTGGTATTCAGTAACGATAGCTTACGCATTTGATATCCAGAAGTAATTGCACGTGCTGAGAAATTCAGCGACTAGGTGGCGAGAGCCGCGCTCCTCATCAAGCTAGCCCGCTGGCCGATGTTGGTTAATCCTGATCATTTGTTTTGGTTGTGTGTGTGTGTACTTGTACGGTCCTTGCGGCGGGTTGTGTACTAGAAACCACTATATCCATTTGCTTTTTTCGGTATTGTAATTGACAATGGTTCACGCCTGTTGTCTACGGTATTTACACGATTTGCGGAGGTTTCCGGTTTTAAAATTTCATGCAACAAAGTATATCGTAGTTCTAACCTCCGTACGCCGTGGTTCATAGTCAGTTTGAAAATTGTGCCACTGGTTGCAAAGATCATTCAATCTACTAACAACATACTTTCTTGTGAGAAAGACCATTGTCCAAGATCATAGGCCACATTGTTCCGACTTCCTAATGCGCTGACACACATTGACGGGGGCAGTTGATCGATCGTACGAGTACGTGAAGTTCAGTTTGAGGCTATTTATAGGCAGTAAACTGTTCTAGATTGATAGTTAGAGACACTAACCTTCCATGAACAGAAGTTATCGAGAGCACCTATTGACCAATGTTACAAAGGATGTGGATGCTGAAAAGTTTCATCTTTAGGGGACGATAGCAAATTGAATTAGGCGATCGATTTCAACAGCAAGCACTCTGTGAAAAAATAGGTACACTTCTGAGTCTTTATTGGCTGACCCCTTACAAAAGACTCGCATGGGATTCTCCTGGTGAATATTGTGACATGGGACGTAAGAAACCATAGAACGATTTTACATCAGCTCCCAATTAGTACATATGAGTGTAAGATAATTCGCCGTCATCACATGTTCTTTGTCGAATAGTATCTTGAACCTAGCGTGTTGGCTTCTACTACACGTGAAAGGGACCTCAGAACAATAGTCTCAAATGATCCAAGTCTCTTCAAGCTACTCCTAGATGGTCTAAAGTTAATCATGTACCTGAGTTGCTTATTGGAATATGCGGGGAGCTTTACGCTGATACTGAACTCCGCGGGATGTTTACACCTTTGGTTCAATGTTCATGCCTCTCTCATGTGTCTGGTACAAGATATTTATTACACCAAGAACATCCAGTATGCAGCAGCAAAACGGATTAGTGCGTTTGGTCCTTTTCGAATCCACGTAGGCTGTTTGAACCAGATCAACTTTCCAAGTTTAATCAACTTATTGGAAGTGACTTGTTTATTGCCTATGTCCTCTCTCACAAGTCGAACCAACCGTTGTGAAACGCCATTATTCTTAACACAAAGCGTTGTTTTAGGGGTAGTTCATCGAAGCCGCAGTATCGGAAGAGCTTTTTGATTTAAAATGGACAGTACTTGTGCATTTGACTGTTCTCAGTCTGAAACACCTTGCTTATGTGTGTCACTCTATCGTCGTCAACTAACGAACTCAAGCGCTGACTTTTAGGACACCCAGCCGATACTTCTCATAAGTGAATTAGAGTTGTTTTCTCTTCTGCCTGTTTATTAGTTATAAATTAAGCACCACTGACAGCGGATCTCGCACTCAGATTGGCTTTTTGAACCTACCCCTTTCGAAAAGAAGCATTACACCTGGGTTTTGTTCCTGTTAGGTTGTACACATTTTTGCCACGATCGGAATTTCAATTCCGATTCATGGGGATACTGTGCTGGCCACTGTGCCATTGATTTCACATTATACACAACGGCATTATCACATCTAGGCGTTTCACCACGTTTGCCTATAAATAATGCGCAAATGTCTGCTTCCCGATCGCTGAAGTGTGTTTGTTCTGTGCTTATTGAAACGCAGCTAGGTCTCCGTTTCCAGTTCACACCATTCTTTCCCTTACTTTTATTGGGTTTCCCCAGCCGTTTTTTCAGCTGACTAACGCAACACTAATTCAGGTGTACCTAGGTACTTTTTGCTTCGTTCAATCCAGGGATTTGCAACCTTCAGCCCACAATCTGATTCTCACTCGATAACCGAAATTACTCGACTAACAACGAACTTATCTAGCCAGCAGTACCGATTTGAATTAGGATTGGTGTTCGGCAGTATTTGTGTGTGAACAGTTGTTCTTTAAAAGGATATAACAATGAAGTTGCACACACAGCTAGCCGACGCCCGTGTGGTTAACGTTCTGTGTGTGATCTCATCTAGCTTACCTCCTAACGTTAGCAGGCATTCACGCGACAAACACCATCAATTTCAGTTCGTTTCATTCATGACTTCATGGTGGATGCCACTTTAATTAAGTGAACATTATGAATAGTTTAGTGTGCTTTATTAATACTGATTTCATTCACAAACTCTAGATGGACGTAACACACCGCCCACTCACTCCACAAGGAACCACCAAATCACGTAGTGTGTGCAGCACCCAGTTAAGTGGCAGCTTCAAGGTCACAGTGAGGCTCTCGGTCAATTGTACACCACCGACGGTTTTGTTTTCGTCGTTCCTCCGACTTTTCCATTTACTGACGCGTGTACTACTGCTCATCGAGTTTGGAGGTCTCCATCTGTTAGAAAATTCCAGATCGCCGTGTTGCAGACCTTAGTTGATAAAACAATCGTGTCTCCTCTCTAGACGACAGGTCGGCTTGGACATTATTCATAACCTGTTGTGTGGCTGGACGTTTAGATAAGGTGGCCGGTTACGACTAGTATGGGATCAGTGAAAGAGCATTCGAATCGCTAGCTTCATAAACTCTAAGGAGGGAGTTCTACTCCTGGAAGGGAGAAGGATTTGCAGGATATATCAACAGCAGTGGGAGCGAAAGTGGGGCCTTTTTAAAGTGGGCTGGCCGGGAAATTGTGTACAGTGCAGGAAGTAACTACAAGGTCGACCTTTTAGTCACAAACTTGTTGGGTTGTTGTGTAGGTTCCTTTTTTTATAAATTACTCAAATATTGGAGTGTTTTTGTCACTAGAATTAAACAGGAGATCACGTCATAGGATGCGAAATGAGTAATTCGGTATACATCATTCAATTATCACTTTCTACTGTTCTACATGTGCAAATACAAATTCACTTAGTTGCCAAGAGCACGAGAATAGAGGCCCTCTGATGACCATTCCGAAACTTTTCACTTTCCCATATACTCCAAAGTGCTCCTCTATTAAGAAATTGCAACTCATTTAGTTCTCGAATTGTGACGTCTGAGATTTCGAGCCCATAACTCCTTTGTATAAATACTTAGTTGGTCTCATATCTGCCGCAGCCTTCTCGCATTCCACTCCATCGACTAAATAAGACACTTGCCTCCTCTTTTTCGAAAAAATGTCAAGGTAGTTTTTCACAATAGCTAATATTTGACTCAACAGACAACTTCTATCCTTTTACAGCAAAAGTTAAGGCGGCAATTCCTAGTTCAGTTAGTAGCCACAATGAAATGACGACTCCCAGTCGAAGCCGCTGTGAAGTGGGTTGTACTGAAGAAAACTACAGACAAATCTATCGTGTTAATAAATACTCGAACTACTCGTGCTACAATAATCAGCTCGAAAAGCGGAAGTCGTCTTTGACAGTCATGCGTTTATCAGTCGTTTGGCCTTGTTGACAATGCGTTTGTATGTGCTAGACCCTCAAGGTTAACTGGCGGAAAATAGTATCAGCAGGTAATGAGATAAACAACGCACACAGCGACAAATAGCGTCCTCACCGTGAATAAGTTTGGTGTAGCAGCTGACCGTATGGCTGAACGATAGTCCAAGTTGTGGTTTGTTTTAACCAGCGTTCAGGTTATAATATCCCACCACCTTGAATCGGCTTATTGACCAGCTGTCACTGGAGCCTTCTAACCAAGCAGTGACAGGGTTGAACTCAACTACTAAAGTGTTGGTTGATTTGTGCACTTTTCACAATTGATTTTTGTTTTCGTGATGTATATTTTCACCAGCTTTGTCCTTCACAAGGAAAAATAAACATTGTTACTACCCTGTGCTATTGGTTCGCACGTAATAATCATCACGTATTATGCGATCGTCTAGTTGTCATCTGTTGGGTATTGCTGTAAACACCTATCGTTCATCTTGGACTAATCTGACATTATCCACTTTACATTTAACCAAAGGTGTGAAGTATCACGATAACACACAACTGACGCACTCGTGACAAATCAAATCAGCTCGGTTTCTGTTTATAAAGGCTTGCCGATAAGCTATATCACTACGTTAATTAAGCCTGTCTATTGATCTCACGCTCAGAACTCGTAGCTATGTAATAGTACGAACGGAAGTATTAAAAAAACATGGAGCGAATTAATCGAGAATCAAGCTTTATTTCAGTGAGTTATCCATCGGACAACAAAGCGAACGTCGACGAAACAGGTTTCCTCTAGAACAACCGAGATTGTGTAACCCTAACATAACCAAGTTGTCTTTTTGGTTGACTTCTTCAGAGATGCATGGCTTGTAAGAATACACTGGTAAAATTAAGAATGATCATTATTCTGGCTGTAGAAGAGGATACAAATGTAAAAGAATGACTTCATTTAACAGAAAACCATATTAAAAGAATTGTTTAAGATAACCTTAGGATCGTTATTAGGGACAACACGGGATGATCACTTGTTGCACTTTGAGGATAGGAACAAGTTAATGAACATGTTTTCAATAAATTCGTCATCAGGCCATTCCATTTGTAGAGATCAAATAACAGATATATAATAAAGCTTGATGAAAACGCAGTTACAACGAGGAAACAACCACATTAGCCCTAATCGCCAAAAGGGTGGCTTGGAAAGACTGCCAATGTTAACTCAGAATAAATGGGATGTGGGCTAGTAGGTAGGGAAATAGTGGGCCAAAGAAGTTCGACAGCCTGAATGAACTTCTTATGGCAACGCAACACAGGATGACGTAATCGAATGGCGATCCCCTCAGCCGTCGCTGTGTTCTGACCTTGCAGTGAACTTAGTTATTGTCTAAGTGCTCTGTAGGCAAGAGAAGACTGACCTGGGTTCACGTTGCGACCCGTCTGCCAAATGTTTCGTAATAGCGCTAAGAACTGATTTTCTGACTCCGTTTCTAGGCCATGCTAGGAGGTGTTCCAATATGTGTTTACCAAGCTACGTCGTCTCGTGTCCAATATACTTCGCGGTATAGCAACAGGGGAGAGAGTAAACAACCATATTTTGGGGGTAGGTGTCTTGCCTTTCACGTTGGGGAATAGCATGCGGGTATTCGTGAATTATGGTGGCAGTGTCGCGGCAGGGAAGTTTCACAGTAATGCGTTGTGGAGTCTACGATTGAAAAAAAATCCTCCTAAATCGCTTCTGAATGGCCAATTAATGAATGTAGGTTTCTTATCCGCTCGATCAACCAGGGGACGTGGTGATCTTTCTATTATGTTCCTAACAATAAATCACTCCAGATGGCCATTTTGCCTCAAAGCGTTAGAAATATGAGCAAACTCCTGTTCGAGGATGCCTTCCGGGCAAATTTTCTTCACTGTGTTTTTTAGGTTACGGATGAGATTCCTCTTTTGCTTCAAAGGCACAAGGCTACTGAAAGTAATGTACTGCCCATGTCTGCTTTCTATAAATAGATCACTTCAGCGAGCCACCTGGTCGTCTGGTTAAATTAATATCAAGAAAGTGAAATGAGTTGTTTTTTCCTACATCTGACGTCAGCTGTATTGAAGGATCAGCTATGCTAAAAGCACATGGGATTTTATCGATTTCGTTCAAGCTATCTGTTCTTGCGAATATAACATCCATACAACGGCGGTACACATTTCCACCGATACTATTTTTGATTTCCACCTTGAGTGCACTCTGACTCAATTCGCTTCCTCTTTTCGATCAACCTGTTCTTTGCTTTTTCTGACTTCTAGTATCTACCGTTTGGTGAGTCAATGGAACGAAGAGAATAACTAAAAGCAAATCAGGTTGCAAATTTAATCGAGCAAACTTTGGCAACCCGATGAATGTGTCGGTTAACTTCACGTGAACGCATGCACTTGCTTCTGAATTCAAAATAATGAAAAGTATAATCCACGCTCTAAACTTGTCCCAATTGAAACGTAGGCTTATCGAGAGCTTTTCATGCTCCCTGTCACACATGATCTCCATCGTTTTCCTAACCTTCGTTCAAAGTCGCTTGAAAAACGGTGACACTCCTATCAACCCGACAAGTGTAATTCAAAAATTCGTCACAACAGCATCCAAGCACAATCTCAGCTGCAAGCACTGACGCAGCTAAACAGCAAGTTTTTCTTCAAGCACATGAACTATCATCGCAAGAGCCCATCGACAGTCCTAGCGCTATATTGAACGAAAGGTGATTTTGTCTGTTACGACCCCACCTGATAGAGAAAAGACAAGAGCAAACGCAAGACCGCGAGCAGTATATCCATCACGAACGAACGCAACGATATTGTAAGGCGGTACGAAAACCAGAGCTCAAAAATCGGAACGCAAATCTCGCAACTTAGAACCCCTCAACTAGTAATGAAAAAGATGGCCCTCAGACGAGCTCTACTCGCTGCTCAGCCCGAAGGCAAAATAGCGGTTTACAGCAACTGTATTTATATGTTCGGGGTGGCCTTGGACCTAGGCCACCGAATGGACCAATCAGGAGCGAGCGCACCTTCTCGGGTGTTCGAGAATTCTGGTGGACGTTCACATTCCAAGAAAATGAATAAATCTATTTTCCATGCATACATGGCTAATTTTTGGGAAAATGTGCTTTTTCCCAACATTGTCTCTGAAAAATACGGTGTTACTGAATTATTTAAGGAATATTATGCCACTGTCTACATCAAAGTGACATCCTCTAAATCTACCCTACAATAATGGAATTTTCAACGGCTCTTTTGTGCTAAATGTTTGCGATGCGTGATATAGAGGATCTACTTTCAAATCGAACCCGTTCGGCACAAACGTTCTCAGCCATGTTCACTCAAGAATACTAATGAGAGCATCCGCATCCTAACCCTTGCTGCCAGTATCGTTCCCATAAAATGGTAACGATCTTCCACGAAGACGTTGAGCAACGCGTAGCAATAAACCAACGATCCCAAATGGTCAAAACAAGATTGGTTCACAAAGCCACGGTACTATTGAACAAATGATCAAAGTTAATAAGTAGACAACCTCAACAGTTTCGATCGACGGATC